>KZ121400.1:0-10433 GCA_002157025.1 Melampsora abietis-canadensis | reverse complement strand
TCATCTATGCAAGATTCTGTCAATGATGACCATTGGGAACCCAAGGCCTCCTCAAAGCTCCTCCTCACCAAAGCCATCCAAATGGATCTTGCTAATTTCTGCTGCTCAAAATATGGTGTTCCAGATGCATTTCATTTACCAAAGTGCACAGTGAATAAGGCTCAGGTGAAAGGAAAGATTAAAGGAAAAGGAAAAGGAAAAGAAAAGGAAACCTGACCTGAACAATGAGTTTTTTTTCATTGAATCCAACTTTGAATTTGTGATACTTGAAATGTGCTTGCTTCTAGAATTTGTGTACTTTGATGCCACTAAAAATGTATGACCTGTTCTTCTTCTGATAAAATTGTATATCCTTTGTATGCTCCTTTGCTTTGTGCTTGAAAGGGAAGGAAAAGGCCAGGCAAAGGAACATCAAGGTCCACAATGAGATTTTTTCAATTACTTTGACTTTGTAATCTTTTGAATTGTGTCTCCTTGTAGAACTGGTGCCCTTTGATGCTACCGATAACTGTTTTTCTTATAATAAAATTGTATATGCTGTTTGTGCCTCTTGCTTTGTTGGAGTGTGCACTGGTAACTGTGTATTGCATGTATTGAATTTTGCCATAAGGATTCTGATGCTGATACATTGTATTAGCATAACTGTACAAACCACTGTACAAACCACAATCTGGCCCAGTGTGACATATGGTGAGCACTTGATTTTCTACACCCACCATGCCAGTTTCAGAGGGACTCGTCGACGAGCACACCCAGGTGTTTCATACTGGACTCACGTAGGACTCCTCAAGTAATGTTTGTAATAGCTTTGGTTATTACATAAAGGATTGGTTCACACAGACCCAATCCAATCAACAGCCAAAAAAATACATACAACAATGGCCTCTCCATTAACGTGGGCCAACCAATCTTTGCCTTTCATGTACACTTAAATTTCTCCGTGGTCTGGGATCACGGTGATCCTTTCTGTTGTCTCCTCAACCTTCTGTACCAGCTGTCCGTCTAGTGGTGTTTTGAGTCTCTCTGTTTCATCTTCTGGTGTCTTATAATCCTTATCAAACTATTACATTCTTGCTCTCTTTAACTCATACCTTACAAGGTTCCCATTGGCCTACTTTCTGTCATCTCATTTTAAGTCGAAAACTTTTGATTTTTTGCAGGTCAGCTTCCATTTCCAAATCTGGCTCAAAATCTCTAGCTTTATTGCTGATTTTTACTATTCATTTTTATTTCTAACATCTGATAACAGTTCTGACATCCAGTAGGTATTCATGTAAGTTGTATTCGGTCAAAGTCAAATTCATCTCGGTCAGCACATGAAGTTCCTAATCGCTTTCAAACTGATTCATTTGTTTTTTTTAAAGCAATGAGTGCCGCACCTACAAGTACACAGTTAAGCGGTCCGGCATCAGGTTCGCAAACCACGCCGGGCACTTCTAACAAAAAGCGCAAGTCTAATAACCAAGGTATGTGCGGTTCTCGGATTGAATATAAAATGTATTGATCAATAATTGTTGTTTTGATCATTTGTTTTCAGCTGAAGATAATCAAATAACGGACGATGAGGACATGGACGAAGATATTGAGTATGACAGCTCTGGTGCGTCAATCAGTTTTCTATAAAGTTACTACATTACATACATGCATCCAAGATATACTGATCAGAGTCATTGCACAACAATCAAATAGACGGTGAGCTTACTTTGGAAGAAACCGAGGGTCGAAAACAAATGAAAGCCGCTCTTTGTCAACAAGAAACTGATTCACGCCAAAAAGAAGGGATGGTGGCAGGTATTGCCAAGTCTCTCGATACCCCAAACGCAGCTTCACAAATCTCTCAGGCCATCTATGAATATGTGCGAATGCTCATGGGTATTTCGAAGAAGTCCCGATCCTCAGACAGTCCCGATGCTTCTATGCCTGAATCTCCAAGCGAAGCTGAAATGAAATCATGGATTGATCGCAGAGCAGATCGCGAGGAACTTATTAAGAAAGCTGTCGATAGGGCAATGCGAACTTATGTAGCATCAAAGCCTCAAGGCTTCAAACCAAACAGGAAGCAAACTCGGACTATTGAAAGAGATGCAGCACAACGTGCACGCAGCAGTTCCAGATCAAAGCCAGTCAAGTTTGTCTCTCGAATCAATCTGAAGACTGTGAACCGATATGCCCACAGCTGGGGTACGAAATGTGAGGCAGCTTTGTCTATGGCCGGCTTTCCTCGCTGTACTTTTGACTGGGACGCTGGATACAATTCTCCTTGGAACACCGCTATGTCATCAATCCTCATTGAGCAGTGGGCGAAGTGTTTTGACGCAATGGGAACTCGCTCATTTAGCATAATTTCAACGGACAACACAGCGGAGAACCGTGAAGAAATACTCCATCAATGGTTCACAAACAAGAAGGTAGATTATCGAAAGCAAAATAAGAGGGATATTTTGATGAAAACTCCGGAAGGACGAGAGCAGATCAAGACCAACAAAGCACACTCTAAGAAATTAGTTAACCGCAGAAGAGCTAAATCCGCTGTGAGTTGTCTATTTTGATACTTCAATTATCTCTATCTATCATTAGCTGATTGTATTGATACCATCTTGCACAGATTTACAAATCTCGCTTGTCGGTTGTCAGAGAGATCTTTGAGGATGGTTCTGAGGAGGTAAAAGCGTTGTTACCTCAGGAAGTACATTCTGAAGATGAAGTGGGTAGCACATCCGTTGGCAAGGTACGTTTAAGCTGGCGTAGTGCAGAACTCAATACCTTCATCGCCTTGGTCGACCAAACCGCGATAGCTCGGGAGACCAAGGCTTCTGCTAAACGTGCGGCTCGTCACATAGTGGAGCGTGGACCTTACTCCACAACTCCAGACTTTGACGTCTTTCCACCTAAAAAATACCAGCGCTCACTTGTTTCACCCACTTGGTTAGATTCAATGGCCGGTGTTGCAATTCGTAACTTGAAGTTAGAAACTACTGATTTGCTGAACATCAGGGCTTCAATTCAAAGATTGACTCAAGAGCTTGTTCCAAAAGCCTCGACTTCTCAATGACCTGTCTCTATCAAGCTTTTTCTATTATTTTTTATCATTATCTGTATATATCCCTTTGATAAAGGTTCCCGTGGTTTTTGATTTGAGTGGTTTCAATATTTCAACGTTCTTTCAATGTTTTTCACTTGCCTTGAACAAACTCATCAATGAATTGGCCTGTCTTGTACCCCAAAGTTCAATCAAAAGACTGACCTACTTGCTCCAAAACGTTCCATCTCTCTCTGATTCTTCTCAAATCTTTGTACATATTTCTTTCATAAACTTGTGTGCGGTTATGATGATGGTATTGAATGTACCTTTCAATTTTGTTCTAATTTTTTGTTGCCCAAACAAATCACTTCAAATGTGTTGGCTTTCCTTGTCACGGTTCCTTCAAACTTAAGTACCAAAAGGTTCATGAACACCCTACACTCTTGATTGAGTTTCAAATCGTAAAACCAAAGACATTTCTTTCGGAGATGTTGTCTTAAAGATACCTTTCAGTACTTGTAAGTCCATCAGGGTTAAACTTTCAAAACTAGACCAAACAATACATATTTTTCTTACTTATCCTTTTCAAGACAATCTCTGCTCATGCATTCCCCACTTATTTGGCACATCTTTTCACGCACATATCGCATGTGCGATTTGTTTAACCCATTGGAAAGTCATAATCTTGCGGTAGCAGTGGCTAATCGCTTTGAATTCATTAATCATCATTAGAGAACCCAGATAGGTAACGTCCATTCTGCTAACAATGTCTCTCTCCAAATATTTTCAAGGTCCCTTACTTACTTTGATTTTATTCACTTATTTATAGGTTATCGAACAAGTGGTCCTGCATTCTGGTAGACATAAACTTGATCTAGTTCAAAGTTTAACTGGTAAGCACCTCTTGATCTTCTTGTTGAATGTTCCAAATCCATAACTAACTGATGTCGTCTTTCATAGAAAACCTGGAACGAACGACTTATTGTTGTATTTCTGACAATCTGTACGAAGATTCTGCGTAGACAACAACCACTTTGGCAATTAGGAAATTGTGGGTATGTACTCTTCCACCAATCCGATTAGCTTTTTTTATATAAGCTTCAATTGTTCTTCAGATTTGATCCCTCGAAAATAACACTTATACATGTTCTGATATCTGATAGGACAATATTTCCGAATACTTCTGTGCTAGCTCAACAAATCAATCCTCCTCAAGGTAATGTTTCATCTTCATTCAAATGGTATCTTCGGTAGGATGGTACTAAATCAGTTTTAGTACAGCATCATTCACTCAAACTGTTAAGTCAAGATGTGGTTTGGTTCGAATAACATCCAGTGCACCTGCACCAAACTTGGATGTGCAAACGAGGTGTTTGAAATGGATGGTGAAACACACCCTGGGCGCCTTTTCCACCGAAAGAACTATGCAGCACACGTGGCTGCTGGCGATAAAGTACTTGGACCACCCCCTGCCCCACATTCCAGCACTCCGCAAACTTTGAAATTGAATCAAACAAGCTTCATAAGTGCCTCTCAAAACCCAGCAAACTTCCTGATGGACGAATCAACTCCAAGGGCCTCGTCATCTCGGTTGATAGTGCCATCTCATCAAAGCATCTCGGGGCGGAAACGTGGAAGGAGTTCTGAAGAGAGTGATGATGCAGGATCAGGGGAAGAATTAAGATCACCTCAAAGGCAAAAAACAGGACCTCGCCACATTGAATCAACTTCTTCATCCGGACCATTTTTAACATTCTCAACTTTACCGTTTAAAACACCCCTCTCACTTGTTCAAAGCATATCCTCGACTCAATCAATGTTACATGTAATCGATGACTACTTAAATCATAACAAGAGCGAAAAGACCTGCCGAAAGATGCTTGAGATGGAACGCTTGAAAGTTCAGACCGCACTTAACTCAGACAGTTCCATAAATTCTAGAATTTGGACTGAAATTCCGAAAAGTATTGAGAAGGCCCTCAAGATCTTTCACCTAGTAGTTCCCACAGTTGAACTAGTATGCTGTCCGATTTGTTTCACAATGCACGGTACCAATAAATCTCAGCACAAACAAGTACATTGCACAAATCTTCGTTTTCCTTCAAAAACCTCTGCAAAACCACGAATAACCTGCAACGCTCGACTGTACAAGACTCCTACACCACCTTCTAATACATACAAACCTCGACACTTATTCTTCCACCAGCGCCTCACTGAGTGGCTTGCAAGGATGATGAGTTTCAAAACCTTTGAACTGTCTCTTGAAGGGTCAATCACTCGGAAAAAACGAACTGATGGGAGGATCACTGACATTTGGGACGGATCAATGTGGCGTTCATTTAAATTAGATGGCAAGATATATACACAGAGTTCTGGAAACCTGGTGTTTGGTTTCTTTGGTGACTGGTTCAATCCATACGGAAAAAGTTCAGCTCAACATGTCTCTGTGGGGATACTTCTGATGGTCTGTTTCAATCTTCCCCCCGATGTGCAATACAACACTCACAACTTGTTTATCTATGGAATGATCCCTGGTCCTCGCAAACCCACCTCGGAACAGATGGAACCCTGTTTAACGCCTCTCGTAGATGAGCTTAAGACCCTTTCAACGGGCATATACTTCTCAGAGACATCGCTCTATCCCCAGGGTCGCTCAATACGTGTGGTTTTGTGGCCTCTCATCGCTGATGTACCTGCAATGAAGAAAGTTTCGGGTTTTTCATTGCATAGCTCAACAAACTTCTGTTCAATTTGTTACATAACTCTAGAGGATATCAACGATGTCAACCTCGGCACTTATAAATGTAGGAATCCACAATTGCACAAGCAAGAGGTTCAGCGTTGGCTTGAAGCTCCTACTGCTAGGAAGCGTAATGAACATCTCGGAAAGGACGGAGTAAGATACACGGTATTTTCTGAGCTACCATACTGGCATCCTATTGAATTCCCAACTGTAGACCCCATGCACTGCCTAGTGCTAGGTCTCTTACGAGATCTGTCAACAACATATTTCCAAATTGCTACCGCGGGTAAACACTTACAAATTGAACTTGACAATCGCGACTTACAAGGGGATTATTCGGACGATTCTCCCCCACCTGGTCAGGTCAATTCAACTCGCTCACTTACACCTTCCAATGAAAAATCAGATGCCTCCAATTACAATTCCTACCGTTCTCATCACCCTTGGACAGTGAAGTCCAATACACACTCTTCAAATAATACACATACTTCAAACAATACACACTCTGCAAATCATACAAACTCTTCAAACAACGAGTCTCAAGGCCCGTCACTCTCAGTCAGATCTACTTCTACCATTCAGGGCGAGCCTGGCCCCGCACTAACTCCTCATGAGCTTTCCATCTTACATCAATGCATCAAAATGACCAAAGTTCCCTCATGGCTGACTCGAGTTCCAATCCAGATAGGAATGGCCCGTTGTGGAACACCTAAAGCGGCAGAGTGGCTTACACTCTACAGTATCTACATGGTTCTCTCCCTCATCCCGTATCTTCACAATTCTGAACCAAATAGTGCTTCAGAAAAGATTCATAAAGCCATATGTTCAGCAACTCAGATTGTCAACATCTCAACATCACGAGTAATTGAAGAACAAGATCTTCAAATATATTCACATCTTCTCGTTGAATATCGAACTCACCTCCAAACATCATGGCCAGCCATACGTTCCAAACAAAACCTTCATTACACTCAACACCTCCCCGAACAGTGCCGACGCTATGGCCCTCTCCCATTCACTTCTTCGTGGTTTGGTGAGAGGACAATTCGTGCATTAGTTCAAACACCCAAGAATAAAAACCAAAGTATGTTTCTACATCTCTCTCCCTCCCTTGCACACTTGATTACTGACAATTTTGAATGTTTTTACCACTTCATGAAATAAATCAGCAATTGTCAGTAAGACATTAATACGGCGACATACTTTGAAGACTATATTCAATAATCTCTGCAAAAATCTCCCTCAAAACTATGCTGAGAAGATTGGCGCTCAAGCAATCCTACGAACTAGTCAACCTAAATGGAAGTCCATCACTGTTGACACTGAATGCTTGGAAGCTTTACAACCACTTTTGAATAGAATGGGGTTAGTCAAAGAACCCAAAATAGAGTGTACTTTTATCTGGAAACACGCAGGTAAATCATACAGCACACTCTCACGTCATGTAGGTAATAGTAGAGTTGAGTTCAAGGATCAAGGAACCACGAATTTTGGAGAAATCATACACATTTTGCGCATTGAATCACAGCCTTTGCCCTTATTTATTGTCAGGCCATTTTCACCACTCACACGATTGGATGCCCCCAAGAATCTTTACATCTCATATCCGTACCTCAAAGCAAGTGTTATGTATCAACATACTCAACCTCTGAAAGCTGTTTTGCAAGACAATCTTTTCGGACACAGTGCTCTGGTGGAAAACCAGGCTGGGACATTAAACATCTCTCTTCCTACCATATTTTTAGTCAGTCTGCACAGTTTGGTAAGCGTTTCTATCTTTGTAATATCTCTAGTCACGAATTTTCTGATAAATTGTGATCCATCAGGGTATCATGGAGATGGCATCAAAAAGTACTGATATACCCCCAGAGAACACATGCAGTAATAGCGATGTATGACCACTGAGATAACACTCGATACCCAATTGAAAGCTGGTTTGTTCTTTGTTTTCCAGAATCCAAACAAAACCGGTGAAGCCAAGAGAAAACACTTAAGTAATCTTTGTTATTGTTTCCTTTGATTGAACCCAGCTACCAACCATCTCGATTCAATCCAACATCAACAATTCAATGATTCCGACTTCAATTCCTCTTTTCTACTTCTAACGCATGTCTCAACATCCGCGAGCAAAAAGACAGGACCTTCAATGAAATATTTTAGATCAAGTTCAATTTTAAACAAAGTCCATTGGTCGATCGATCTCAACCATAACAATTTTAGATAGATAGAACCTGGAAAAAGATTATGTCTGCATCTGGTTCTGTTTAGTTTGAGTTATCTTCTTTACAAAGTAGTAAAACCAAAAAAAGATCAATTCCTATTCTCTTTCTCATGAGTAGATAAACATCGCTGTGATATTTGTACTTGGTTTCAAATGTGTTCGTTCACAGATACACACAAATATCAAACGCCGATCTTGTTGTTTTCGTTTGTCTCATCCGTGATGATTATATAAAACCAGAAAGTGATATTGTTCATTTGGATTCAATTGCCTTGTACATGAACAAGTATACCTCAGAAGATGAGTATCAATGTTTGATTTCACGAGCCAAATGGTTGGCATGTATCATAAAACATACACATGATGTTTTGTTTCCATTTGTTCATGTCTCATTATTGGTAATAAAATTCTGATACACAAATGTGAAAATATATACATAAGTAAGGGTTTAAGTGAAAGATGTTCATGTGATCCAACGCTTCTGAAGGCCGTTCAAAATCAAAATTCATCTTAAACTTGCTAGGATCTTTGGTGGTAATGTATTCAAAAGATTTGAAGGTGGCACAATTCTCAACGCAGCCTTTGATTCACAAGTTAGGTTGGAAAGGAATACAGGATCGTAGCAATTCTCGGGGAGGCCACAGCACACCGGAGCGTCTTGATTGATCGCATTACGGCGACGAGCAAGCACTTGGCCGGCAACCAAAGCTTTGTGTCTTCCAGAGAATTGGTCGAGTAGGTGGAGAAGGTTGGTGTATTGGCTANTTCGCCAGATCAGGCCTATTGTATTGTAATGGGTCTCTTCAGGCTGCCAGTCTGTTTCAGAGCAACAATCTGAGTCCGGCATCAATTCAGAAGCGTTTGTTTCGACAAGACGGCCAAGAGCGTTAAAGTGATATTTATATAGCTGGTGAAAAAGACATAGGTTCAGGAATTGGTTTGAAAATGATTAATGAGAATGAACACTATTAATACCATTTGCTTTTTTCTCGTCTTCTCCTTTTGTAAAATTTTCTCAGGAGAGCGACGGCCAGTTCGTATTTCTTCACTTCGTCCCCTCACCCAACGGCGTACCAGGCCAATACAAATCTCCTCTGTACAATGCCTCGGATTGATACCCTTGTTGCTGAAAAAGCCTTCTTGCTTAGAATGCAACCAATGCTTCGCGATGAACACAGCCATGGTTTGGTTCCACTGACTGTGGTTGGGGGAGCTCCAATCAAAAGTTGTTCGACTTATTCCGTGTTGATGTAGGTTGGCTTCAAAAAAAGCCTTTGCACAACTCTGATTGGTTTCATCATCATCCATGAGGTGTGTGATAAATATATTTTGATCAGAGATGATAGCTTGTTGATTGAGATTTGGAAAGTTATCGAGCTCGTCAGTGGTCGGCTTCGAAGGGTAGATTTTTGTCACATTGTTGAATCCTAGCAATTGTCGTGTGAACAAAGCAATACACATGCTGATTCTCTTGTTGGATTTGGGGAGTGAACTGGCAACCGACGCGTTCAAAGCTTTGATTGACTTCACCGGAGCTCCTTTTTTCCAATATCGAGAGCGATTTGGTGCTAAAGAACAGGATAATCAGAGCAAATCATGACATGAGCGTCTTGTCAGTTCTCTCAAATCAACCACGAGACTTACTCATCCTGATACTTGACTGGTGCTGGTTTAACCGAACAGATGATCAAAGCTGGATCACTCAGTAAGAATTCAATGATCACAGCTGGATCATCCACCAAGAGTTTCTCAATATCTTACTCTTGCCTGTGAATCATACCACACAAAAGCGCAAATATTACACTATGGGAGGTTGAAGTTTGAAAGGACAACGGATCATAGAGATGGCCATTTTGAGATCTGGCAGAACCAGTCCTTTCATCGTCTCAACAGTTAGCACTTGGGAAATTAGCGGGTAAATCCCTTTGGATAGTGCCTTTTAGGTAAAAAGAGACATTGAAGACACGGACACAATCAAGAAACAATCAAACAAGAATCATGAGTGCTCGGATGTGCTCGTCGATGAGCCCCCGCGAAACTGGCATGGTGACCAATTCCACTACTTGATAAGTTTAACAAGTACACCCCCCTCTTACCAACCTGAATCCATCCTCTCATCCTCTCCACGCAAGTTAATCATGCCTCCAATTCTGGGCCCCCATGCCACCCTCTTGGATAGTGACCACATCATATGTGCTTGTGAAGAACATGGCTGCTCTCAAAGCACCATAAGATTTTGGGGCAAGGCTCATCATGGACAATTGTTCAGTCGCAAGAACTATCCCAAGCACCTTCAAAGGACACCCTTGCAGTTTGTTGCCCCTAACCCTGCATCCGCCACCCCAGCACCCAATCCATGTCACTACTAGAAATGTAATCTTTTCCGGGCAGCAAAGAAAAGTATTGACATAGAAAAGTCCTGAGGCACCCAGAAGAGAGCAAAAAAT
>KZ121396.1:1061-18326 GCA_002157025.1 Melampsora abietis-canadensis | reverse complement strand
TTGGATTGGATTGGATTGGATTGATGAGATTGGTTTCAAGTTACAAGGTGAGAATTCCGAATCGGTCGATTGATCGATTGAATGATTGAATTCAGATTCAGATTCAGATTCAGATTCAGATTCAGAGTACCAAATCTGAATTTGAATTTGAATCAGAATCAGAATCAGAATCTGAAGTGCTCTCTATCGATAATCTAATCAGTGCTATCAGTGTACTTCTCTGGCTTCAGTGTGTGGTTACTACATACTTGATTTTGTGATGCCTCACTCTGGATCAAATCGAAACTCGAGATTCAGGCTTCTTTTGTTTACACTCTCTTCACACATCTCCGTCTGATTTTCTCCTCTCACTCTCAGCTGTAGAACAAGTCTGGGTTCCAGTAAAGCTTGAGCATTTGGGTGAACATCAGATTCAGTTCGGATTAGCGAATCACATATAAAGCCTACCCAGACTTGCTAGTACAATATAAGTGGTTCTAAGTTGAGATTCGATTGGATTGGATTGGATTGGGTGGAGCTATGGGTTCTGGCTCGCTCGATCGATCGATCGATCATGGGTTTAAAGAGAACCCTTGAACTCACTAATAAGGCTGTTGTTGATCGATGATATCATCACTCCTTCCAACTTCTTCCTCAACCAATTCTTCATCAGCGTCATCCTACTTCAAATCCTACATCCATACAACTCCACTTCGTCTATCTATCGATAAACACATCATGAGCTTCAGAGAACCAAGTCCAGGAGGACTAGAAGAACTTCACATGTAAGTTCTTTCCCTATTGAATTGGCATCTGTCGGTCTTTATCCAATGTAGGATCTTGCAGCCAAGTATAAGCAGTCTTCCGATCGAAAACCCCAGATCTATAGCCTTCTCGAGTTCACCCTCGCTTGATGTTCCGCTGATCCACTTGGATCGTATCAGATGTTCTCATCCAGTTTTGAAACACAAGATGACCAAGCTAAGAGATCGAAACACTCAACCATCTGAATTCCGTCAGTAGTTCAACTTCCCCTCAGGATGGGTTCTATACCCCAGAATTAGACATGTTGAAGACTCGGGTTGGATTCTATTTCTGTTTCAAGGCAAACTACTCAGGGATCTTTCAATGTTGATCGGTGTCGAAGCTTCTCGAGACTTGCAAACATCACAGGTTTCAGGCGTTAGTGATGCTGATGATCAAGTCTGTTGACGCACAGTGTTGAGGTTTGGATGCTGATGATATGGTTTTTGATTCTGTAGCTTAACTCACCATTGGCTCCTTACACCGGTACTTGTTTAACCGATCGAATAGGACTCTCACCCATCCTACGAGCAGGGATAGGCATGACAGATGGTCAGCATTTTCGATCTTCTAGGATATCTTACAGATCAGCCTCATCCAATCCCAGCTTACCGCCCACAGTCTGACGGTGATCTCTTGACAACTCCATCCTCCTCCAACCCTCTCGCTCCGCGAAACACACGCTCATTAGCCTTTCTCGACCTATTTCCTGAGGCCTCAGTTTTCTTCCTCGGTCTCTTCCGTGAAAAGGTTTCACTAGAACCGGTAGAGTATTATCAAAAGCTCCCTAACATCCCATCGGTGGATACTGTCTTTCTTCTCGATCCAATCCTTGCTACCGGTCTGTACCACTCTTTCTTCATCTTCTCTCGCTACAAACTCAAGCCTGATCCCACTCCAGAAGACCTTTACACCAAGCTGATCATCACCTTCGATCCTCACAGGCGGTACAGCCATCGCGGCTTGCAACATGCTAGTTGATTCAGGCATACCGATCGGAAGAATCAAACTCATCACTATCCTAGCAAGCATGCCGGGTCTTAAATCTGTTTTACGTGATTGTCCTGGTCTTGAGATTTGGTGCGGGACGGTTGACCAAGAACTTGCGAAAGGTGGAATGATCTTACCTGGCTTGGGAGACGGAGGTGACCGATTGTTCAACACATTTGCGGAAGTTTAATCCCACCGCCAAGGTTTCTTTTCAAGATCTTTTGCTTTGTGATTTCGGCTCTTAGACTGACATGGTTGATGTGACTTCATGACTTGTGATATAATCTATATGGGTGTACAGACTGAGAAACTGACCGTCACTCATCCTGCGGTTTAGAACCCTTCCAACTTGGTTATGCAGAGCTTCAAGAGTGATTTCACAGCCTGGGATGAGGCCTAAGATTCCCTCGAGGCTTTCTCGCGTAGTCGCTTGATTGAATCATTCTCAATCTAAACCAATCTTGGATTGGGGCATAAGTTGTGGTGAAACTTGACGTTTGCTACTCTATGAAAGTGGTAAACCAAGACAGTGAGAATCACGATCCCATTCCCTTAACGCTCTTCCCAAGAAATCCCATGAACCACTGTCTTCCGAAGCATCCTGTTTGTTTCTCGTCTTGAACACATCTCAAGGATGTTCATCAAGGCTGAAAACTGTGTCTGGGCGAACGGGGTTCGGAATGACACTATTGATTTTATTTTATTTTTGGGTACAAGGTAAGCTCTATTGAGGTGATCATAGGGAGACTGCACTTGGTTGTACCAAGTGAAGTGGGTGTCACATTTCAACAAGAAGCTACTTCCGCAGATTTTTCACTTGCGGTGTCACTCCTTCATGACTGCTCGAATTGTTTGTTTTGCTTCTTACATTTCATCTGGCGTTGTTCTCATCCTGACTATGGATATCCATTCTGAAAGCCTGTTCTAGACGTCAAAGTCCTATATCTCATGTTCATCCAAGGGCAAGTTGGGCAAAGCTCTTTCTGGGGCTCTCGCATACGTAAAAACCAACGAATTTTGTATGTACAATGTGAGCCTCAATGTTGATGGATAGGAGTAGATATATTGTACACACGAACCCCTGATGATTTTTGACAGAGGGGTGGATAGTCACAGAACGCGTTTTGTAAATGCAGTTCCAGCACATACTGAAAATGCAGGTACTAGACAGCATGGCAAGTTACATTTTGTCTTGTAAACGACATTGAAGGATGGAGTGTTATACTAGAAACATTTCTTCACAAAGAAACCCGTTCAACGATCCTGATTGAGTGAATTCATAGATAAGTCAGCTGATACCGTTGAGATGCTTTCTAGCTTGATAAAGCGAAGATGACTTGCCTCTGCCCATTCGTTTTCTTTTTTGATTTGTGCCTCCTCCTCAGGCGTAAAATCGTTCACCTGCGAAGATAAAAAATGTGATCGTGTCAATAGGAATTCGAAGGAGTTAAACAGGAAGCAGACAAGGGAGACAACGAAGATCATGCTTACAATGTTGAACAGTTTACGGATCTCCTCAGGCTGTTTGCCTTTGATCATGTTGGCGACTGATTTGCATCCGACATCCCTACAAATGGTTTTCGAGATCAAGTCAACGATCTGAACAAGGTAATGTGTGGCAGCTGGGGCTTGGAAGATAAACTTGACGAACAAGAGAGGTTTGATGTCCAGGTAGTTGGCAGCCAAGATGATCTCAAAAAGCATCTCTTGGTCAACCGCAATGACTAGATGATGTTAACCAAGATCAGAGGTTTCTACTGAAGAAGCGATGCGACAATGAAGCAGAGAACGTGCTTACATTTGGTATCCCATTCACCGATCTCGGTGGCTCGCTTTCGGGCGTCATCTGGGTCTTCGGCAGAAGGTTCGGGGTCCTTCTTATGATGTTCACACCACTCAATAACCTTTTTAAGTACGCTAGCGGAAACGTTGGGTAGCGGAATAGGGTTGTCCGATTCTCCAACATCTATCGATTACGTCGGATGTCAATTAACTCGCTTGTTTGATCAAGTCTGGTGATGAGATGGAATAGAGAGCTGAAGGATAGAATGATGATCTTACCCTCAATCATGTTCTTGATCAAGACACTTCGGATCGCGACTTCCCGTTCGACCTTGAACTCTTCATTGTCTGATCTGTAAGATTGATCAAGTCAATCGTTTGATTAGGCGCAAAAGCGTATCAGGAATGGAAGATTGCAAAGCGCAAAGAGTCAGTCCGGATACGCTCGAAACGGGAACAAGTAGAATTCGATGGCTGATATGGTTATCGATAAGACGACTTACGTGACTAATACAACCATAATGAAGATCGATAGTTTCTATGAAGTTTTTGAAGGATTTGAAGATGAAATTAAAAATCGATTGAGAATGAGGTTGAGAGGATGAATGTGAGAATTGATTGATGGTAAACGGTATCCAACCGACCTGATGATTTGATTTTATAGAATGATATCTTGATTTGGTATTTAAAGCGATATCAAAAGATGACTTGTGATCTAAACATGCTTCCTAAAATACTTCAACTTAAATTGGTAAATACCTTCAACTCTTCACTAGGGTCCCCTTAAGGTAAGGTTTCATAACCATTGCTTTTACATTTACACTGAGCACTTATGCTGAACTACATAAGCTCCTCGCGCGGCCGAGGCCCAGCTTAAGCATGAGTGCACTTTAGCTTTCAAAGTTCAAAGTCTTCGTACCTGACCAAAATCATTGAAGACAAGACGCCTCATGTAAGTGAGTGGTAAAAAGAAAAGATGACGGCTACCCGTGACCAGATCTCTCTTTCCAAGTGGATCGTTTGTATTGATCTTAAACTCAACAATCAGTCATTCATTCTTGCCCTCTCATGGGGCCTGGAGGCCGGGAGGGTGATTTTGGTCAACAACTTTTACTACGTGTAAGCTCGATATCAAACGTAAAGGTTTTGGCTTGAGTTTGTTTTTGGTTTTGTAGGTTCATAGTATGCATACTACGAGCTGATTACTGAGCTGATGTTCTTTCCCAAAGCTTTGAGTTTCGGGTATGCACTATGTATTCTTCTTGTTAGCATTCATTGGGTATATATTCAAGATCTTCTTGAATTCATCAAAATCCATCCCAATTCTCAATCACACTGGTTGGTATCAAAAACCTGATAATCAAATCAAGATCATTCAAGACTCAAAGTAAAAAAAAACTTGACATATCATGAGATTTCAAATCACAAGATCAATTACCTGAAAAGACATACGAACATATAAACCTGTGCCCCTCTTGCTCTAAGAAATCTTCAAGAAGAATCAAAACACATTCTTGGTTCTCACCACTTTGAGTCTTTCTAATATGTACCTTGTTGATTTCAAAAGTTGCATGTGCAAGTCCTTCTGCTAGCTAAAGCTTGCTCAAGAGACAGATAAGACCACTTAGGTACGTTAGCCTAGATATACTACGTATTCAAGCAACAAAAGATCATCCAAATCCAAGAATCCAAAACTTCAAAAGCCAAAGCCAAAGAAAAAATATCCCATTCAAATCCTTCTTACTCATCAAAACTCTATACATAACTTGTATATAACACATCCGTTTTTGTTCTATCTAGGTATATCAAAGCTTGTTTAATTTAAAAAACAAATGATTCCACCGAATATTCACCAACAGCCAAGTTAGCTTCCCACATCTCTTCTCTTCTACACTTCTTCTCCTCTTTAGTCTTTTCCAACTTCCCTTTGCTTTTCGCTTTGAGGTTCCTCTTCTCTTTCTTCATTTCTCTTCTCTTCTTAATCTTCAAAGCCTGTTGAGCTTTAAACATTTGATTCATTTGATTTATGCTGACATTTAGGTTTTGTAAACTTTTGATCGATTCTAGTTCGTTTGATATACAACTTTGGATGGATTTCAAGGTTGGGATCGATCTTGTAAATTGAATCAATCCAACAAAATGTGAATCTAAACAACACGTTACGAAATTGATGATCTATGAATAAACAAAACAACCCCATCAGTCAAACGAAAAGTCACATTCGAATCTCATAGAGGTGAAGGAAAGAATCGTAAACTGACATAATCTAAACCTGGAACAATCACTCCATCCACTTTCTTAATCTTAGGTCTCCCCTTACTCAATTTTTTACTAGGTGATGAGACTTGCATTTTGTCCGGATCCATATTCTTTGTAAGGACTTGGTTACCCGTAACTTCATCCTTCAGTCTTTGATCATCCAATTCATTGGGAGCCCACCAAACGATCCATTCATTCAGTACATCCAACACGATCGCAACTTCTTCAGTCGATAACTTTTCTCTTAACGCCTTTCTCAGTGCAGGAGAAGAAAGCGGTTGTGAAATGATATTCGCTAATAAAGGTTTCAAATGACTTTGTTTAACGAATTTATCAGTTCCATTCGCTTCATCGGTTTTAGGAAGTTTGGATTCGAACCGAATGACTTCTTGAATCGTTTCAATCAGATGTTCTTCATGTAAATCAAGTAATTTAGAAATCGATAAACCGATGTTAAACTTCAAACAGAAATCAAAATCATATCCTTGAATCAGTTACACTTTTTCCAATCCAACTTATCCATGAATCCAATTTTGTAAAACCTACCCAATCTTTTGTTCTTCTCAAAGTTGAAAAAAATCCTCCTGAAATCATATTATCTTCAACAAGTGACATATTCAAAAGACTAGTTAAGATCTTAGAAGGATATATCTCTTTCTGCAAATCAGTCACCCCATCGATCCCATTGTTTTCTCTAGCCGAATCTGTTGGAAGAATTATAAATCGGCCTAAACACATTCTAATGATGAGTTCTACAAACGGTTTGGGTAATGTAAACTGGATTTTGAACGAAGGCGAAAGCTGCATTAGTGTATGAAGAAAGCAAACAGAGATTCAAGACAAGTTAACAAACTTGGATTGGTTTTGTAGCACGTGAAGATTTCTTTGCAGGTTTCCTCCACTCTGACGTCCCTCCTTCTGGTTTTGTAATCCCGTTTTCAGATAGCCCCCCTCCGTTAGACAAAGGTTTAAGCTTATCATCATGACTTGCAGTATCGAAGACTGCCTGTGCAGTCCATTTCGACTGTTGATTCACCCATTCTACCCAAGCAGCTTCAGCAGCATTAGCCGTGGATTTATCCCATGCTCCATCAGCATCAGCAGTTTTATTCCAAGCTTCATTGAGTCGCTGAACCAACTTTGATAATTCAGCGATTTGTACATCATGAATATCACTAGGTGGGAGTTCAGATTCAACAGATGAGATTGAAGCCATTAACAGATCCGGAATGTTTTTCTTGTCAGGTAAGACGGCTGATGAAGAAGTCGTAACGTCAGATGAGTGTTGGGATTTGATCCATGTGGTGGTGGCTTTGACTACTGCTGGATTAAGGACATCTACCCACGTAGGTCCTGATGCAAATGATTTCGGAAGTTGAAAGGCTTGCACCAATCTTCGACCGTTTCCAGACTGGGCCAGATAGACATATGAAGGATTGTGGATAGAGGCCAATTCTGATGATATGGTGAGAGGATAGCTTGTTTCATTTGGCGAACTTGAAAAGGATTCTTGAGTTTGAGAGCCAGGCCAAGGTGAAAGGTGCGAGTAAAGAACAGCGCGATGATAATGATCAATCATTAAGCAATGGCAAGATTGGATTGGGTCTTCGGGGGTTGTGGAGTGAGACATGAACAAGATCACCATAGGTGTGGCGGCATACTGAGGTTGCAGAGTCGGAAGGGGTGTGATTTTTGAGACTGATCCTAGTCCAGCAAAACATGGAGAGAGATCCAAAGGAGGAAATTTGACCTGAGAATCGAGTGAGAGAGTTTTGACCGAAAGGAGCTTATCGTTATGCGAGTCAGGTGTCAGTCGGGAGCTTCTTAAGATTTGATCGCAACCTGATATAAGAGTGATACGTGTTAGCCAGTGGATTAAATCAGTGACAGAGGCTGAAGCAATGACTTGCCTAAGATGGTGACCCACCCATGAGCTCCGATAGCCACATCAAACAGATCTTGGTTAGATGTTAGATGTCCAATTGCATGAACGTTATCCAGTCCGATCTCATACAGATCAATATCTAAACTGGAGTAATGTGATACTTGAGGAATCGATTTTGTCGGCGCCAACTTAGCAATTGGACCAGATTTCCGTTTTTTGCTGCGACCGTTGGTGGCTGGGCTCCCCGAAGGGAGTTCTTCGGTAGCCGCCTGACGCAGGACAGCTTTAGCTCGAGTGATATAGAGTACAAGAGAGTCTGGACGCTTGGTATTGGATCCTAAGATAGATGAAAGGATCGGAGCTGAATCGTCTTGTTCGATCGAATCCACCACTGCTTGCATACGAAGTAAGTCATGTGAAGATTTGTGATTTGTTGGGCTCTTGGTGGGTGAAGGCGACCGACAGGTCATGATAATTGAAAGATCTTGATCACACAGAACTAAATCACCCGATTCCAATAGTACCATCACACGAACGGTGACACTAGATTTCGAGTCAGACTGTTTCTGAAGCTGGGCATGATGAGTCTGAGGTAGTAGATGTATCATCTTGACTCTTGAGTCAAATTCTTTCATCATATTGGCTGGGCTATCAGGATCTTGCTTTTCAGAATTTGATGTGATCCTTTCACCATATCCACCGCGAACCTCGGTTTCCATCCATACCCAAACTGTACGACCTTCGTTGACAGGACCAGATGGATGAGCAGGACTCGAAGCAACAGCAGCGTAAACATATCGAACACGTGATTTGATGTGATGATTTACTGATGATGATTCAGCTGGCTCATTTGATACTTCGCATTTTGGTAAGGAAACTGACACGCAAGGTGTTGATAAGACCAGATTTGGTGAAAGCTTTTGAGATGATAGTATAGCTTGATTTGAGACCTGTGGAAAGAAATCTTTGAATTAGTAAACGGTTTCGAAGCGAGAATAGAAATCAAAGGTTCAACTTACATTATGTATCGACCATCCTTCACCAGGAACCGTAGTGATCACTTGAGCTGATTCATTAAAAGAGTTTGACTTGATTTTCTTCTTGATTGAACGTGTAAATCGAATGACTGGTTTGGTGGAGATAGTATCAGATTTGAATGAATGATTTTGATTGTGAGATGAAGATGAGGATTGGATGGGATTAGGATGAGATGAGATTGTAAAAGGTGGTAAGATATCATTCATCATCTCAATTGATGGTAACAATCTTTCGTTGGTGTTCTAATGGTCAATGTCTGTTTGCAAGATGTTTGCTCAGCAAAACTTTCGATTCACCGATTCAAATCAAATTTAACCTGCCTCACTTGTGGTCAGAACAAAGTTACATACACACTCAGCTTTGTTACATGTCGTATGTAAATCAAATACAGCTAACAGCCTCACACAGGCTCACAGTGCACACTCCTTCATTAAAGTGTACTTTGCAACGACTTCATCATCGTGCAAGCTCATACAAAATTGAAGAGAGCTCCGTAGAAGCCGTGTACACAAGCTTGCACCACTGTCAGCACCATTTTCCCTGAGCAAAGTGCCTCCTTTGAGCTATCGTAAATCAAGGTCTTATTACGACTTATCAAACCCGCCACACGCACTTGACCACTTTGACATCACATGATCTTGGAAGCCAATTTTCTCACAATCTACAAGTGGTGACAGGATAAAACCGCCGCGAGGAGACGCAGAAGATCTTAAAGAAGCTGTTCTCAATTCTTTATGAGTTTGCACAATGTTCCAAAATGGGGTTTCGAGCAAAGGTGCTCAAAATTCCTGCTGGGCTCAGGCCAAACTCGGGACCTATGTCATATAAGCCCCTCTTCGAGGGCGCGGCGAACGCGCTCGTGAGGGGCTTTGTTAGGCTTAATGAATATCTAACAATTATGATCACGTCTCCTATTTATAACCAAACCACAAACACAATAAAGATCACTCTGATCAATACAACACTATGTCTTCTAAAGAACTACGATTTATATACAACAATTGCAAGTTCAACATGAGACCAAGGAAAAACATCACATCAAGTAAACATATAGAGAGTACATAGGTTGCCCAAATCTTACAAGAACAACAATTCAAAGACAAACTATATGAAAAGGAATATAAAAAAAAAGATAGCGATTTTAAGAGGTGAAATATAAGTAGCAAGTTTGAAATTTAATTATATATATTGGAGGAAGTTGAATAGTTTGATTCGGATTTGGATGGTTCAAAGAGAAGAGATAGAATACCAAGGCACAAACGTAAGAGTATCCAAAACCCAACCACCCGCTTTAGTAAACCATGATTTCTGAAGTTGTTCTTGATTTGGATCATCTTGAGATTTGATGAGTAGATCTTGTGAAGTGGATTCTTTAGGTGAAGAGTTTCCCTTAGAATTCGAATCAGAATCTTTCAATTCTAATCGATCTGAAATCAATTCTAATAAAGATTCTTCTAATTGGAAATCCGAATTACAAGAAGACCAACGTTTATGACGAAAAGTTGAATTACTAAGTTGTCTTAATCTTCTATTTAATTCGACTTCGAATCTTGTATTGGATTGATTATGATTTGATCTTTTTGAGAATTTCAACGGTTTTTCCAATAATCTTGATAATGGTGATAAGATTCCATATCGATCTTCTGATGATAAGATTCCTAGGATCGTGATATCTAATGCATCATCATCAATCGGGGATGGATCTTCTAAGAAATGAACCATTCTTTTGGGTGTGTGAGGTGAGGTTGGAGTTGCTGTTGAGAAAGATGAAATGAGTTGAGGAGTTGAAGGATGGGTACTGAATGATGATGACCGATACATTGAGGTAGGTAAACGAGTATCACTTCGAGGTGTGGATGATGAATTGTGGTATACCATAGGATGATCTTCATCCGTTTGCCCCATTGACTTGGTTTCATGAATCTCTTCAAATTGTTCGCAGTGATTGAATTGGTTTGACATGATGATCTGGAAAAGTTGAAATGTTTTGAATTGAATTCAAGTCTACGGATATCTTTGATCAGCACCAAAGATTGATAATCAGTTGAGAAAGCAAAGTGAAGGAGGCTAACAAGAAAGGTGATTTCTTTTGTTTAAGAAGTAGAGTCGAAAGATGAACGATTAAGAGTGATTTCAAAGTCTTCGGTAGGTTTGAGCTTGTGACTTGGCACCAAGAGATTGAGAGTAATTGATCAGGAGAAGGAGAGATGATAGGAATGGATTCTAAAAAATGATAGGTAATTATGATTCTTTAAATCGATTATCAAGTAGGTATCAGGATGAGAAAGAGGACAGATTTTATGATAGATATTCCAATCAGAACAGAATCACCACTCCACTATATATTTTATTTTTTAATCTCATCAAATTGATTGGATTGGATTTGATTGGATTTGATGGATGGATTGATGGATTTACAAATCTTGAAATTCTAAACCCCGAGGTGAAGCCGACTTACATAACAAAGTTCCTCGCGCGGCGTCCCGTTGTCATGAACATGGCATCTCATCCTATCTCATCATACAACTTACATAATCTTTTTTTTCGATTGGGGTTACAGAAAAAAGAAAAAGAAAAAGAAAAAGAAAGTTGAGCCAATTCACTTTTGTAGATACCTAACCTCCTACTTAACCCCAATCAATTCATTTTCTCTCACAGCAAATCCAGTCTCTGCTTCTTCTGCAATTTCTTCAATCGTATCAATCCAGAAGGCTGACCACATGCATATAACCAACTTGGAATCTTACTCTGACTTGAAACTCTCAAGAGAACTATGACTCAAATCATTTTGTACTTTGATCTGATCGCAACATCTTACGCTAACCCCCAAGTGATCTGTGATGATGATCAAATGTGGATGTTAGATAAGTATGTAGATACAAACAACCGATGAGAGAATGATTGGTCAATAATGAAATTGGAATTGGATTTGGAATTGGATTTGGATTTGTATTTGGTGGTGCAATGAGTCTTTTGTACTCTCAAAGGGTCGAAAAGTCGGTTTAAACTTAAACCCGGTTCATCAACATCAACTTTTGTAATCCTTGGTCATCAACAGATTGTAAGCATACAAGACTACAAATGGCTTTCATCTCTCTTCACCATTCATGTAATGACTTTTCAATCATCAGGGGGCAACTTCATCTTCAATAATTTGAATAGCCAAAGAATCAAGCTCAACTCATCTACTCTTGCCACGCTTAACGAATCCTCTTTTGCGAGCGCGCGTGCCTTCGCAAGAGAGGATCACTTCAGCTTAACGGAAAATTAAGTTGGTGTATGTAAGAGAAAGAATTTCTTCTTTACCACTCTGGGAATGATTGTATGTGCAAATTGGAATGTGTGCACGAAAGATCACAAAGTTTGACGTATTGCTGGGGCTGTTTGCAATGTGAATCGCATAGGAGAACGCTTTCAAGCTCTTTCACCCCTTTAAAATCCCTTCAAAACCATAACAGATTCGATCATGACATGATGCCTAAAGTCCATGTTGTATGTACTACAGGTTTCAGGGGCAACACGCAGTTACTTTGTACTTGGTCTGCACACGGCTCCTTTGCGGGATCAATTGAGTGACGAGTTGATCTAGTGAAACTGGCAGGTTTCGTCGCTCAACACAGCCACCCAACCGCGGCCTCCTCGGAGCCTGAGGCTGCGGAGGGGTCTCGGTCTTGGAAGGGAATCTTTGTGAAGTTGAGCAGGTTTCAGATCTCAAGTACTTTGGAATCAAAGAACAGAGCCTTGTAAAGTGATAAGACCTCATCTCTTGATGTGTACGTTAAGGGTTTCTAGAATTGCAATGAGAAACACTTTGACACCGTAGTGAACGGGATTGAGTTGGCCAGCAATGGAAATGATGTTTTCAAGCCAGTCTAAATACTGAATGCTCATCATCCAACACAAGTCAGAATCAGGGTAGCTCATCAGACGAATACCTCCATGGACCTGAATTTGACCTCATATTCCTGCATACAGGCCAACAATGAATTTTCAGTGCTGCCTTATAGGCCTATTTTGATGAGTTGAAGAAGTTTGAAAAACAATGACATGAGTTAATTTTGAGATGATATTTTTTACTTTAGCAGATATAATTTGGGAAAGAACCGTGTAAACTGGATAGAAATTCAAATTAGATGATTTGGTTGAGCTTTATATGATTGTAGCCTGAAGGATAACTTGAGTAGAATGATTTCTTGTGTATCATTACTTTTCCATGTATGTACATACTTACATAGAGTCTTGAATACCTATGTACTTTCCTCGGTCTCCTTTTTCGGAGGTTTGTAATCAAGATGATGAGAAGTACTGAGAACTTCATCTGTTTTCTCCGAATCCTACCAGATATAAGTGACAACACAATCAGCCATATTCTTCTTGACCAAAGAGAACCAATTGTGATAAGCTACCTTGATACGCAGAAATAGGACTGGTAGTAAACAAACGATTCCTAATGCTAAGAGTGCCCAGGAAGATAGGAAGATGGTCTTATATGACACTCCTTTGGCATCTACTTGATATATTACAGCCGCACCTGCAGCTTGAATTCCTAGAAATAGTGATCACACCTATCAATCATGCATTCAAGTATTTCAAATCTTACAAGGAAATTGGAATCCAGGCACACCTTTGTAAAACCCTACAAGTGAGGCAAGAGTTCGGGGATCATCACTGAAGGCGGCCATCACCCAACTAGAGAAAAGCATCACATTCAATGTCAATGTCTATCTGGATATCTTGACATTTTCGAAGCAGAAATTCAATGGGAAGTAAGAGGCTACAAAAAAATTGACTTACTATGCATATGTTTGCCACATGGAATCCATTATACCTTGAGAAGCAAGAAAACGAGTCAATAACAAATACAAATCCACGATCCAATCGACTTACCGTAAAAGATATACAAGATGGCCCTTCCAGCATATTGGTTATCTGACCAATCCATCTTTAAAATGACACTCTCACGATCGAATTCCTTCTGAACAACCCAACCTCCACCCCAAGTCCCGAATAGAACACCAGCTAAGAGTCCCCAACCTAGGAACCCCCGTCTCCGACGACTTTTGAAAAATACATATTGTGAAGAAAAATCCAAACAACAGCCTAAAAATGTAGACCCAACCAGTTGTGAAATCCAATATAACAGCGCATTGAGAGAACGTGTGCGTAGATTGAATAAAGCGAGATTGAAATCGTTAAATAGATAGGTGTAAAACCTACATGGTCAGATTGCTTCAGCTTCTACGGTTTTAACCTTTGATCAGATTCGAGACTTACCAAGTACTTGCCCAGAAAAATGGAAACAATAATAACACCATTGGATCTTTTGTTAACGTTTGAGCCATACCTTTGAATTCAGATTTCCAAGAGAGACTCTTCTGAAGTACTACATGCTCCCCATTCGCACGACGTACAGTCGAAGGGTCTGCCAATGCAAAAGTGCTGGCGATACCACAAAGTGTGATGCAGATGAAGACGATGTAGATGGAGTCGGGTACTGGCATATCCTACCAAGTTCGAACACGCAGAGGGATTTTGAGGCGTGGTTATGGTTATGCTGAACAATGAATCAAAGAACGCACTGCTGTGCTTGTTCGATTTCTTCCTAAAGCGATCGCATCTCCCAGAACAGCACCTAGAGTAAGAAGCGATGTAAGTTGAAAAACTTCAATCAAAAAGATCATCCTATTCTAAACTTCACCCAAGTTGTATATGAACCAAAACATGGCGATATATCGACCCTTTGTAGCTTCTGTTGAGTAGGCCAGCATCAGAGCACCTTGCGCAGTCCATAACAGAGCGGCACTCAGACCCAAGAAAGCGCCAGCGGCAATAACAACATTGCTTCAAAAGCTTTAGAACAGTCAGTGGAATTCTCTCAAATCGACTTGTGAACCTACCTCACCTTCGATGAGTGTGATTGTAATACACGTATGACCCGACGAAAGAAGTGTACCCGGTGCAACTATGGTGTCGGAGAGATGTGATTTTAGTATATCTCTGAAAACGGTTTGCACTCATCGCACTCACCCAATCGTCATAGAACGTTTTGGACCCAGTTTATTGACTATGCTTCCAGAGAAAAATGCCACAATAGCAAATGTTGCACACAACGCAAAAGTGGCTACGTTGGGGTCGAGGATCTCATAACATTATCAGTATAGATCAAATCTCGAGAAATCATTTCAAATACTGATGAAGAAAGATTCATGTTGCTCACCATTATCAGCAGCTGTCGCATCGAGCTGTCCACCGCCCCCCAATCCGGTGAGAGAATTGTACATGCCTGAAAAATGGAAAGATAAAAGAAAGATCTTTTTGGGTCAATAAGTCGAGAGTGATGGATTCTAGATCAACACAACACAGGTAAACCTCATCCAACCTGGGCAACAGAAACATACGATCGAGACAATAATAATCTGGATCAATGGATGTCGATAACCTATTTTACAATCCGGTGCGAGAACATCCTCGTTGAGATTTGATTTTGAAGGTGAGCGATCGGAAAGAGCGTCTTTTTCTTGTCCATCCTTCATCTTGAGATAAATGTTGCTGAGATAGCGTTGAGCTACGTTTAAGATGAGCTGAAGGTACAACAAAAGAACGAAAGGTGAGAGGTAGTCTTGTTAGGAAGCAGACCAGAGGGACGTCATTCAAGCAGGATAGAATCTTTCACGCATATCCAAACATCAATCAATGATATAATAAGTATGCTGCATGTGTGTCAGAAATTCTCCGGAAGGGCCCTGCCCATCGTGAAGAAGCTGAAGCCAACGTAAATAGGAGGATTATTCGTCAATTTGCAATTGAACCAAAGTTAGACGCAGGTTTTTTTTAGTTAACCGATCACTGCGCTATGTGAGGTTTTAAAAGCGATGTACATCGTCAAACATTCTTGAATTGAAGGTGCAAGGAGAATTCCCAGGTAAGGTTGATAAACTGGATGTATCTGTTTACCGGAAAATGCCTTCTTACCAACCTCAACCGTTCTTGTGCGCATCGAATGTGAAAACCAGCAAAGAACTGCTAAAGAATCGTGCCCCTTCGCACGTGTTACATGCTACCTTTGGTCAGACTCGGAAATTGGTTGAATAAACAGACACGCTAACGAGTAGTACCATGTAGTGTATGTTGATGGCTATCGCGGTTTTGCAACGACTTTGATGGACTGTTGAAAAGGCTGACGTATCATAGTGACTTCAAGATGAAATCGCTGCCATCATTTCTTTGTGAACCTCGCTAGGAGTTGAAGTTAGTCGGTTCATATCTGTTCCCAAGTTATTTCGCCACAAAACTCCCGGATTCATGATTCCATCAACCGATTATCTTGGCCTTTTTCTTGAGCTCTTTCCTGCGAGTCCGATCTACACAAATTGTGAGTACCTGGACCAATCTTCCAAACTTGTCCCTTGTTATTGCAATGTACTCCATAGTATCCAACTCTTGATGTCCCCTGTTAGCAAGCGTCTCCTCCTGACCACGGGCACAATCCACCTCCCTGTACCAACTCCATATCTGCTTCAATGGGAAATGCCTGTGGTGTATTGACGTCATAATGATCGGAGTATGTACTGAATTTCATAATGATATCATGATGATTGGCCTATCCACGGAGAATAATTACACCATACCAAGTGATACTCGCCTGTACTCGCATCATGGTCTTTCTCAGATGTTCAAACGGATCATCGATGCAGTCTTTTTTCGATGCAGTCTGTTTTCAACTCTGATCTGAAGTATCATTCTGCCGAACTACGTACTCATACACTCACTCTTCAACTATTTACTCCAAAATTTAATCCTTGTAAGCTTTTCATGAGGTTCACACTTCTTAATTTTGACTGTATCATCAAAATAAAAGCTGGATGATGCTCGAAGCTGCATGTCATGTTTCCTGTTGATTAACTGAGTTATGTGATATCAAGCAACGTCATGCACGGTGAAAGTAATTCTTACTTAGTGGGAGACTCTTATGGTCTTCTTCAGCATTAATCTCACTAAAATCAATCTATATTGTCTTGGGCAATCAGGAGACCTATGTATGTTCATATATCTTATAGACAGTCAACTAATCAAATAATTGAAGTATATAATTCACTCAACACTAGGATTGTGATGTCTATTGGAGGCACACTCAAGCCTGTGTGTCTTGGAACCTCGAGATCTAGCATACGCTATGTCAAATCATTGATTTGTCACAGAAAAATATCACCAATGCAGGACAGGTCAGAAAAATTTGAAAAAATGATTGTTCAATTCTTGGGTGTTGTCCGCTCATCTTGCATATTTTTGCCATGAGTTTTGACAACCTCCCAAGCCAAGATGCTCATGGGGGATATTACGTCAGACACCCAAATTTGGTCCAAAACTAGCAAAATTTGGGCAAAAACCTCAAACACCCAAAAATATGAGAATTTTCATTTGATCATCTGAATGCTTGAAATTTATGAAAGTCACACAATGGCTCTACAAGGTTTGTTATAGTGCTGAAGCCATTATAGTAATGGTTTCATGCTTATATAGGGTTCTTG
>MWRH01012974.1:0-11282 GCA_002157025.1 Melampsora abietis-canadensis | reverse complement strand
GTAAAAAAAATTGATCTTGAAACCCCTTATTGAGCTTGGTATAAATCAAACATAAAACAGACTTTGTGATAAACAATTGGGTGATTCTAAGAGTATTGAAGAACATTGATTGATTAGATTCATGAATCTCATTCAATGAAGATACCTGAACCTGGCTGTAAGAGAGAGTAGGAGTTCTTGAGCCTCAAACATCTACGGGGCAAGATATTAGTGGTGTGATCATCAGAGAGCAAAAAAATACAAATTAGTACTTGCACGTATAGCATTGTGGAAATGTGGAAATGTCCATCACACTACGGACCGTAGGCTTCCGGGTTAATCCTAAAAACTCAATCGTGTCACTCAGAGTAGCATCCTGCCTTGAACTTCTTCTTCGTCGCTTTTGGTTGGTTTTGATCCAAGAGAAAAATACCAGTATTGTTATCAACAAACCACGCTCATCTACAATTCGACACTTGACTCACATTTCCACCATATTCATAAAGTCTATTGCTTCGATCGGCTTGTTGCCATTTCCACCAAAGCCAATCAATGTTCGCGTGATGGAGGAAGAAGAGACTGTGATGATGAGTCATCTTTGTTAATTCCAAGGTATCTCGATGACTTTGACAGAACAGAAATTGCTAGAAGTAATTTGACTTACGGCTGAAAAAGAGGACCGAAGAAGGATCGTCAGGTTAAATATTGGAGTGTCCGAGTGATTTAGATCATTGACTCCGACTTCAAGAAGTGCAACAATCAGGCAAACTCACATCGTTCGCCGCTGTTGATGATGAGGGGAAGTCCTGCTCGAAGCAATCGGATTCATCAGCCGAGGACCTACGATGCTACAAAGGGAGCCGCAGTACTTACGCCACCGATGAGAGCGTGAACCGTGCTATGAGGACCAGGTTGGGCATTATCAAAGACATCGGGGTCTTGTCCCTATAGCTTAAATGATATCAGCACCTCAGTCGAAAACCAATACATCTACAAAAGTGGTGATCAAAGGCTATTATCAATGAACACACCTCCACGGCAACTGCAAACTGCTGATAAGAGGTCGAGCTTTGCAGAATCCGGATAGCCCTCTGATCACTGAATCAAAGTAGATCATGATGAGCCGGAAGATATACGCAAGTACAAAGCTGATGAAGTAGTATCGTACAAGTACTGGCTAGCGAATATGGACCCCCTGAAAACCGTGAGTGCAGCGGACTCGTGAGCGATGTCATCTTGCGTCAAGGGAAATCAGATAGCACAAACCCGACAGAAATATCAAGGAAAGGATTCCAATTCCTTTGCAATTGATGTCTGAATGGAAGATTGAGTTGAAGTCTTGCAAAGGCGCCATCGACTACAGCTCCACCGTCTATTCACAGGTAAAGTCAGCGTTTATATCACCATTGAAGATCGCACAGTCATCGAGAAGAACAGCTTGTGTCCTTTCTTCGCCAGGCCATACTAACCTAGACCACTGCTAGAGGGAGCAGTATTGGGGCCGGTGCCATTTGTGCCGAAACCGACCTACCAGTTTGGGGACATTGTTGTGAGTCACGGGTTCAATCAAGATAATCTGATGCCGCACCTCTGTATCCGAGGACCAGACTGGGGCCGCTGTCACGTTTGCTGCGTCCAAAGTCCAATCCCATCGGGGTAGTGCGCCGGTATACCCGCAGTGAGATAACGCTTCTTCATAAAGGTAGATAAAATGTCGATGCCCTATATGATGGTAAAAGTTACATTTCTCGATTCTCTAGGGACTTCAAAAGATTACCACATTTAGACTGACAAACTAAGAAATGAGCGACAAAATGGACGGAATCTTGCAAATTAGAATGGACGTATTGAAAGTCATCCGATCGTCTAAGTCCTGATCCTGGCATCAATTGAGATGGACTGCTCATCAAGCATTTGGCGGCATTGATGTAAGAAATTTGATCTGCGCGACTCAAGGTACGCCATTCCTGCCTTCGCTTGATAGAAGCACAACTTTGACCTAAGATGATTTCTAAATGAGGGAGGGCGAAGATTAGACAAGTAACTAGCACGTGAGTTAGCCAATCGGATCGCATTTTTAGTCTTGATCTAGCTAGGCTCGTGAACTGGACACGCAAGGCTCAATTCGTTGTGCATCGCGGAACAGTGAAGGTGGTTAAATAAGGAGAAAAGACTTCAAAGAGTTGTGCTTGAAGAGGAACTGAGATTCACGTCGACAGACAAGATAAAGAACACCCCTTAGCGGAAATCCCTTCCTTTTGGCGAGCGCAGGAATGGGATCAGGTGGGCTGAGCCAATTTGTTTTGTGACCTTCTATCGTCTCTATCTATTGTCACCTAACCCCCCCCTACTTACCCGAGCTGCATCTCAGACACCTTAGCTTAACGAAGCCCGCCCTAACGCGCTCGTGAGGGGCTTTGTTAAGCTAATCAGACACCGGTGATCTCAGATATCATTTCTAATGTCTCCTAATGTCTCTGAAGTAAAGCCTGAGTCCAGGGGGTGATAATCCAATTGCTGAGTCAAGATCTAATTTACATACAACTGCGAATTAACCGTGTATATCTCGTAAACCTCGTTATACCGAGCAAGAACTCCAGAGCCCACACCGCTTAGGTTGACCTTGCAACCTCCGCGCAAGCCACATGCAAACTTTCGGTTAATGACGGGCAGCCGACTGCTTCCTTGTCCGACGATAGGTAGGCGACTACTGATCCCATCGGCCATAAATCTTCCAACATGAAGTATCTCCACATCGGATATCGAGATGTGAAGCTGCGATGCACAAGCCCCCCTAAAGAGCATCACATATTGCATGTAGGGGGTTTCTTGCTATATGCGTCTTTTTGGCGCGGGCTGCGCGAAGGCTTCGCTGGTTGACGTATCTGCAATCATGCATGGTATTATCTGAGGCAGTCTGCTATAACCTTTACTCACATGCTTGGTAGTTTTTCGGACGTAGGGAAGTCAATATCTACCTGCTGTCATTTGACTTCGTGGGCGAGGTTATTGATTCAGTCTGCACATATTGAAGCTCCTTTCTTTGCTTGCAGAGCTTGAAGCAGAGCAAATGCAGCATTTGAAGACTAAATGAGATGACCGAAGCCACGAGACATGATCGTATTGTCTGAGTGACAAGTGCTGTGAAGGGCAAGGAATCGCGCTGTACTCCTAATCGGTATATGGCCAGTTCGGCTGCATGAAACGCAATTGGGAATGGACTATATCAATAGCAGCTTGCTTGTAAGCTTGTCTACCACACCGACGACTACTCTTGATGTTCTGATAACAGCCTGACCGAATTGAATCGAGATAAGTTTGATGTATCATACATAATTCCAGGTGGTAATCTCATTTCGCGATGATGATGCGACAGCGCCACTCTTGCTCGGAACTCTGTTGTTACAGCAAGCAGCGTATAGAGGGATAATTATTGGATCACCCTGACTATCATTTCTTATCTTCACCTCCTGTCAACAAGCTTGTCAATTGGCCCTTCTTCTCAATTTCCTTCGCCGTCTGCTCCTTCAAGCGTTTGATCGTGGTTGAGTCAGGTGAAGTCAGATTGTCCCATACAACATATCCCGAGAAAGCTACGAGGGCAATGCCAAAGCCTGGGAATAAGTTCTTGAATCTGCGAGGAATGATTGTGCGTTATGAAGAGAAAGTAGTATGCAGATATTTTCAATATATTCATCGTACTGGGCATCAGGGACATCTGGACCAAAACAGATAACTCACTGTTCGCGCCTGGAGAAAATCGGGTGCTGCATGAAAGAGATCCGTTGAATCGTCAGTGAGGATAGAGGTCGGCACAAATCGGGAAAGTCGATCATCTAGTTTGGGTCACTCAACTCTCCGCCATGCTTCACGCTTCGCCCAAGGGTCCCGGTAAACTGCCTGGGGACCTCCCATAATATCAAGTTCTAGATCATAAGCGGCCGACAGAGCGTGACAATAAGATCAGTCAAGTTCGCTTTCATAAATTAAAGAGAGGGTATAGATTGAACTGACTTTCAGTTAGAGATGAATCGAATGTAGACCACCTTGTCAATCTCGTCAATGGCGGTTCTCTAGTTTTGAGTTGATGAACAGTTCAGATCGAATGTCGAATGGGACTCGGCAGTGTGTCGGAATGACTTATAGTCGCACAAGTAACACTCTCTGTGACAGTTATAGAGGTCTAAACCCATAATTATCTGAGCTACGAGATGCAAAACAAGTGAAATTTATGATTCATTCAACTTGCCTGGAAAGCATATTCACTCATGACATCATGTCATACATCAGACTGTTACCACCCTATCAAGCTCCATCAGGAATGTGATGTGTAAGACGAGGAAAATAGCCCAGATCTTGATGAGAAAAGCAATTCAAGGAAGTCATGGACTTGAGAGAGACTCATGAAGGAATCCGCTAGATTTATGAAGTATATCCCAGCAGTTTCGAAGCTATTGAAGGGACAAAAGCATTACTATATCCCAAATTCCACAATAACATGTGTACCATGAATGAATCAAAGATTTAAGCCAAAAGAAGCGAGCAGGTGGTTTGGATTTAAAATCAAAGAGCTATCCAATTCCATAGAGCCACTGACAATGATGGTAACTAAATCATACATCACGGGGAAAGAGAAGGTAATTTTAGAAATAGGGTTAAGCCGACCCAGTTGAAAGTATACTACTAGACACGCTCTGGTGTACTTTGGAAACAGATCAAAACCTTTGTGTATTACCATTACCAACAAATCGTTTTCATTTATGCATATGCAAGTGACATCCTGGATCATATTGGATTGACCTTTACTATTCATTTGTAGTTGTATGTTTCAAAATTACCGAAATGGAAAGATCTTGGTGTCCAATGTGACGCCATTTAGGACCACGTGCAATGGTTTCGATGTCTATTTCAGACTTCTTGCACCATTGAACAATCTCTATGATGCCTCAGCTATCTTTAACAAAAGCTAGAGAATAATTGTTCATAAGCCGTAGTAGTATCATGTACAATCAACAGTTTTTCATAGGAAATTTCTGATACTGAATAGACTATTCATTATCCACGATTTGCACTGTAACCTAATTTGTGTTCATCAGCGAGTGTTTGCTCTCCAATAAGGGTAAAAACCTACTACACTATAAAGCAAATTCAAAAAAAAACAGAATATGGAATAATCTGGTGAAATGCTTAAAAATGCTTACTGTAAACCAGTTTTCCGTATTTTTTCAGAGTCCCAACTAAATTCATTTCAACAGCCCCTGTGAAAAGCTTGAGCCGTGGAGGCTCTGCAATCAACACTCATCCTGTTTTTCATTTTTAATATTTTTTCTTACTTGCAAGTAACATAGACACCCTTGCATAATTAATATCCAATCTTCAGTTTCAATGGTAGCTTCAACAAAAAAATGAATGTCAACAACTTTGATCAATTTTGTATTGGCATGAACCGCAGGTGCAAGAACCAAAGAACAAGCTTCAATGGTATCCAATGCGAAACAACAAGAAATTTCAATTGTATCCATCCAAGATTAAAGATGTATCTTACAAGTATATATTGTTTGTATCATCCCGGACATCCGTTTTTGATATGTTATTTACAATGTGGCGTCAGTCACCTCGATTAAGGAAAAGGCCATGAGGGAAAGGTGTGTCCATAGGCTCTTATAATGGACAATTCAATTGGATTTGCATACTATTCTAATCTACCCTTTTCTTCTTCAGCCGCTTTTCTTGCTCCCTTTATAGCACTGGCAAGCTTGGCTGGATTGACCTTGGCTGGATTGACTTTAGGTGGAGCGACTTTGGGCGGAGCGATTTTCGGTGGAGCGATTTTCTGTGGATCATGGTTTATTGATTTCTGAGTTAAGTCGTCTCCGCGCTTGTTCTGCTCATCTGGAGCTGGTGTCGAGCGATTGCGCTGCGTGTTAACAGCAGTGATTGAATCGATTTGCTGTTCATCTTGAAGGGCTTCCGCAGGCACAGGAGGTCCGGGATTTGTCGGTGGTGTCTTCATGGCCGATCGAATTGGTGCAAGGGCTGCACCGACTTGGTTACGACTTGGAGGTCGAGATGGGATTGTATCCTCATGTGAAATCTTTTCGACATATGGATCAAAAACTACACTCTGAGTTAGATTACGGTCGATTGGACTTTTGGTGACGCCGTTATTGACTGAGTTAATCGGGCGATCTGATATCGGAGTAGAAGTACTATTGATGGTGGTACTTGCTCCGGCATTTTGAACAGAACTTGATGTCAAGTGGGACGCGTTGGATCCGCTTGACATCGCGCTTGAGACAGGTTGGGAAGTATTCACAGAAGGCCGAGAGGATGGTGATGGATGGCGCTGAGCATGATAAGGAGTGGGGGGTCGCGACAAACGCGATAGTCCTGAAGTACAGGATAGTTTGGATTGTCAGCATGATTAATGTGATACGTATAATTGTGTATAGCTCCGCGGATGGGAAGATGAAAGGAAGACCAAAGCATTGTGCAACGTACCTGCACTGTGATATGACGGGCCAGACGCTGCTAACGGCTCTTTCCGAGGAAGGGAGCCAAAAGGAAAGTGTGGTGGACTTGGATGTGAAGTCGCTTTGCTTCCAGTTAGATGCAATCCACTCATATCTGATGATTGATCCATGTTAAATTTATCATGCAGTCAGAATTCATCTTGACATGAGACTCTGAATGTTATACAAGTTTGAGACTGAGATTGTTCGGAGCCCTATTGTGCATGTTCAAAAGTCAATAATTTCAAGACTTACTTCTCAGTCTCTCAAATTCTGTTTGGTAAGGAACGCCAGTACCCATCAGCCCAGGTCCGAGAGAGCGAGGGCGAGGACGTATTTCCCCCCTACGTTCGGCATATTCTCTTCGGATTCTTTCTCTCCGTAATTCATGTTTGAGATTTATGGGTCGATACGGCTGGTCCATCCAGTTCAAGATCCTGCGCCCGAGACCAAGCCCACCATGATGCCACATTGGGTACCTACTTTGTAAGCCAGGTGTAAGGCTGTAATGTTTTCTTGCACGCATTGCTGGGCCTGCGATTGGGTAAGTGGTATAGCCCATGCGAGGGTTGAATGATGCACCAAAGAGATGAGCTGCCCAAAAAGAACCCTCATCGATCCCAATTTGTCGGCGTGCATCCATAGTCATTTCGCTCCACAGTCTTACCCGTTCACGACTGTCTAAGATTTCTTCCCAACGGAGGCGTTCCCGCCAGCGGCGTAAACGTTCCTGCTCATCCAAACTCCGGTCAAGACGTAATAACATTTCAAAAAGGTAGAGATCATCGAGTAAGTGCGTATTGATGCGTGCGAACCGATCTCGAGATAGGCCGTAACTGCCCAGCGCTTTCATCCGACCATAGCCGTAGTCAAAATTGATCGACTCTGTGAAGGGGTCGCGAACGTATACGTTCTTGCGGCTTGTACCACAAGCAAAGAAGCCATCCCGATCACCAAAGAACGGCAGTCCTCGTGGTAGATGATTTGTTAATGAGTGATAGTAAGCTCCAGCTATTCCGCCCCCGGAAAGCGCAAGGTCCAGCTTTGGTGTCCTATCCGAGAGGTTACGTGCCGCGGCCAACCAGCGTGGTTGATACAGGTAGGAAGCCTTCGATGATGGTTCAATAGCTTGGCTGAGAAAGTGTCCGAAGCGAGAAAGCTTGGCAATCTGTCTATTTGAGTCAATTTCACGGTAATGTTTGAGCATCGTCAATTGTCTATCGAGCTGCTTGACTTCCGATGCTAGCTTTAGTTCAAGATCCGCACTCGCTTGAAGAGAAAGTTGTTTCTCAAGATGATTGCGTTGACGGTCCAATTCCATTTGCTTCGTATCGAGTTCGTTAAAGAAGGCGGCTGCGTCAATGTCAGTGGTAGAGAATGACTGCCGTTCTTTGGTAATTGAATGGGGCATTGAGATTGTCCTCGAGGAATTGAGCTTGTTGAAGTGGTCGATGTTATTTTCCATTGTGGCGAGTTTGTCGGCTTGTCTTCTGATGTCGTGTACGTTCTTGGTGCCTAATCCGTGATTTTGCGGGATAGACAATTGATTAATGGAGCTCTGATAGCCTATCAGTGATTCGGGGGAGTGTAAATTGGTCGAGTAAGGTGTATGTGATACCAGGTCTGATGAGGCGCTCATATGTGGTACACAAAAAAAATTATCAAGACTGGATACATTCGAATTCTTGGAAAAAGCTCGATGAAGAGAAGCATCCAATTTTGATGTAACGTGATTGATTTGCTCGCGTTCGGTATGATGGGCTTGCCGAGTTGGAAGAAGTCGGTGCAGCTCCCTTTGTCTACCCGTAATTCTGGCATCGACGCTTGCCCGTCTGTCGTTTGAATGGCATGAACCTGGAGTTTGATGCCCAAGCTTGGGCTGAGGTGAGTGTCCCAAAATCTCGGAACTCTAGGAAAGTAGTAGTGCGAGGCGAGGTCAAAGAAGTGCACTAAGCATTTTGATACACTCGTGAAAGGCACAATCAATTGAAAAGTCATTACATGCAGATATCTGTCCTCTTTGTGAGGCTCGGGATAAGAATTGCGCCATGGATCGCGTGCTGTGAACAAAATTTACATCACTTATCATACCAGATGACCTTTGACATATCATCTTGTTGTGTTTTCTGCTTACTTGACTCGCCTGCGCTCCTGGTAAAACTTTGATCGGTCATATATGAGTCGGATGGCGCCTGACTACCCTCACGATACTCGTACAGTAGAGAATTAGGGGAACTATATCCTAAATTCCAAACAAAGTCAAGGAGGAAGGGAAATTTAGTGGGTTGTTGGAAATATTGACTGGCAGCCCAACCATAACAGTAACTTGCAGCACATCAACACAGGGCCTTTCTGAACGTACCTTCAGAGTAGGCTCTGTCCTCTTGTTGCAGAATGTCACAATCGGAATGCCCAGATAGATTGTAGCGCATATTGTAAGGTGTTTGCAAACGATCCTGGCTAAAGCGCCGTTGTCCGGTGTGACCAGTAGACGTATATCGTGCGGGCGAAGGTGATCTGCGAGACAACGTATCGCGAAAGGGCGACCCAGAAGACTCCAACGATGATCTGAACGTCGGTGAATAGCATTCAGTCTGTGGATTACCCCATTGACTGTCTCGCGAGTGTTCCCCATCTGAATTGCCCAAGTTCTGTCCGCAAGCCTGAGATTGACCACCATCGTACCCACCAAAGAGCCCTGGATTTGACTGCCGGGTAGGATTGAATGCGCCGTGAGACTCGTAGGAATGACTGAAGGCAATGGGTGTTCTACTGCCGCGAAACGAATCGAAGTGTGATCCATTGCGCTGTGTTGCTAGCTCTGGCGTTCGAGCTCGGCATTTGGATCCGATACTGGACTTATGGTCCGGAAAGCTAAGGTCGGCGTCATAGTGACTTCTCGTGTCAATGTTATAGCTCGACTCAGATCGAAGGTCGTGATCCTCATAAGGGTAAGAGTGCTCTCTTTCGTATCCTTGTTTAGAAAACCTTGCCGGGTTCACAGACCCATGATTGTAACCATAACCCGGATAGCTGCTGAACTCGCTGCTTGCCTGGAGATGTAGATCTTCGGAAGCCAAGCTTCTGGCCCTACTGTCTCCTTCATGTTCAGTCCAATCTCTGAATCCTGACTGCCAGCGGTGTTGACTGTGCAGGTCACTGACATGCGAGGTGGACCCAACAAGTGATGTATTGTAATGCGAGGATAGAGGTAGATCGTACCCACTGATTGACCGCATGCCTTCAGATAAAAACTTTTCAGACCCGGCATAATTTGGTCCGCGCTGTAGACGAACTAATTCTTCTCTAGCCTCGTTCCAATCGTCATCGCTCACACCGATAGACCGAGAGTTTGTGGAAGGTCCCCGGTGAAATGAAGGACCTGAGTGACCAGATAAGCTCGCATCACGTATACTGGGGGATGAACGATTGTGCGGCTCGTAGGCACATCCGGATCCTGCAGGTATTGATAAGAATAAGTAAATGAGGGTATAAGCAATAAGCACAATCACCTATCGCCAAAAAGGATGTCTGCGCCGTGCAAACCTTGACCAGCTATATCGAAATCGCCAGCCCATCTATTCGAAAGTGAGCCGTCCAGGTACATCTTGCACGTCTTAAGTGTTGATCCGGATTAGAGTGAGGGGCCACTTCGAAAGCTATTCAAATCAATCTTGTGAAACAAAGCCGCTTGATGGCTTGGATCTAGACTTCCAAGAAGAAAGGCACTCGGAACAAGTTATTATGATATCAGAAGATAACTTGTACATACAAAGATATAAAACCTTTGATTCGGGTCCGATATGCTGTGTGCAGATCGCAATCTCCCAGGAGGAAAAATATTTGGTACTGTCAAATGCCGGAAGATATTAACGAAAACAATTAAAAATAAGAAGTAAATACCTGGTCTTCTCTCGTCTTGTTCAACACAGGTATACTGCACGAAATCACTTACACGAACTACACGAAGTCACCCGGGAGAGAATCACTAAGGAATCCAGCATTGAGGCGGTGAAGGGCCGCCATATGAATTTCGTGTTCAATTGACTCACATCGAATAATCGTCTAGGTCAAATAGTCATGTCTTTCGAGTTTGGATCTTACGAATTATCATACTGATAAGGTAAAATTGTTTTTAGAAGCGACGTTCATAGTGATGTAGAATTTTAATCTTCACCTGGGTACCGCTAAACACATTGATGGGCCTTGAGGCGAGAATAGATCCATTTGATGCTATAGAGGACTGCAACTCCAAAGCGCTGTAGGAGGACTCACGCGCAGAATGCCGAAAAGAGGCACATGAAGAGCGATTGGCGTAAGCCTTCTCAGCATGAATATATCATGGTGCGCTGGACTCAATCCTGATATTCAAATCCAAAATTCAATAGGCATTGGCTGAAATGCTGGTATCGTTCTCTTTGTCACATGATGTTTGCAAACTTCAGGGTATGAATTGTTGTCTACTGTTGTGAGTATGTTTCCAAAATTTAATACGGCTAGGACACTTGTGACGTCATCTGCGTCCGAGACTGACTGAAACAATACACAACAGATAGCTGAAAGACCCTGGCACAAAAGTGTTGAATTGTAGCGGAAACGTGGTCCAAAGACTTCAATGCAATCAGTGAGACTAACCTGGAGCATCGAGTGGGTATATAGTGGCTATGTAGTGCCAAAGCTTTTGAAATTTTGGACGGATACCGCAAATGCCCGAATCCAATGTTCTCGCTCAAAACTCAACATTTGGAACATTTGAGAGCAGTTTTGAAATCCTCAGCCTCATATCTATCC
>KZ121391.1:686-16635 GCA_002157025.1 Melampsora abietis-canadensis | reverse complement strand
GGCTTGCGCGGAAACCAAACCAATGGGTAAGAGGGCCTCCCGACCCCATTTGGAGGTCCCCGATCAACTTTTTTCATAGAAAAATGACCGCCCAACCCCCAACCGGGTTCCCTGCCGGATACTCGGCGCCTTGACCAAAAATTGTCCCTCACCCATGTATCAAACACTGGACCAGGGCTCGTGGCTCAACCCGGTGCTACCAATGAGGCAAATACAAACAAATTAAGTCAACAAATCATTTGGTGTGTTGAAGTAATGTTAACATGCTCTGCCCTTACCTCAGACAGCTCAACATTTTACGCTAAGCTTTCCTGATCATCACTCTTCCTTTGATATCTTTCAAATAAAAAAACTCTTAAAATCATGTCCCAAATTACCAACACTAGCAGTGTTTCTCCACAACCCACTACTGTTGATTCAACAGTAGATCAACCAGACACTGCTAGTACCAAGGACCCTGTAGCTTCTGCTATTTGTCCAGAAAGCTATGTCTGGGCTCACTTTGTTAAGCTACTAACCCGTCCCTATAACAAATGTGGTGTTATAAAGCCTGAAGGAACAAAGTGTGGCAAGGAATTAAAGTGTGATGAGACAGGAAGTACTAAATCAATGAAGAATCACCTGGAGTCTAAGCACGAAATCCGTGATGTAATTCTTCCCAACCCAAATGATATAGTTGCTTCATTTAAGAAGGTCAAGACTGATCACATGGTAAGTCTGCCTGTTTTCCCTTGGTCAAACAAACCAGAAAAAGTAGCTTACGGTTTGATGCATGACAGCGTAAATTGGATGCCACTAGCCTCATGACAGCCATCTCATATTTCATTGCCAACTGTGAACTTCCATTCTCTATTGTGGAGAGGAAATCTTATCAAGAGCTCTTAACACTTTGCAACTACCAAGTTAATGACATGCTCACCAAACGTCATTCAATTGCTCAACATACCCGCAAGATTTACTATTATTACAAACGATACATCAAGAAACAGTATTTGTTGGTATCCCCAGCTATAGCCATAACGCAAGACACTTGGACCTCTCCAAACAATGTCCCATTCATGTCACTCACTGGTCATTTTATCACAAACAAATGGAAGTTGATGGATATCACCCTTGGTATTGCCGAGATTAAGGGTGAGTTTTATTTACTTATCTTAACTTACTTACTTGATCTAAACAACACGTCTTTCATCTAGGTCCTCACAATGCGGGCAACTTTGCCAACATCATCCTGGAGTATTTAAAAAAGTACAATCTTACTCAGCAATTGTCTGGAATGACAGAAGACAACATTGGTACAAATGCTGCAATAGGTCAAAAGCTCGGGTTGTTCCCGGAAATCACCTTTGATCATATGAGTCAAGTTCATGGATGTGTCGCGCATGTCATCAATCTGGCTTCCAAAGAAGGCCTCAAGGAGTTTGGTGAAGTGATCAACTGTGAAGAAGGGGAACTCACATCAAACTCAATGGACGTACGCAACCTTGTGAACCCTCCTGATGTGCATCAATTCAATCTCAAGACAATTTACGCCCGGTGCCACGGACTTGTCAAGGCAACCCAATCTAGTCCACAATGTGCGCAAGCTTTTGCTGATGTTGTCACGGTGGTTCAACAGCTTGCAAAAACACTTGAAGCGCAACACAATCAAAAGCAACCCGACTCCATCAAGATGATGAAGCTCTTGAATACATGATGCAAGACGTCAATGACAAAGAAAATCAATTGACCCCAAACTCTTGAGATGCTGCTGCAAACCAATTGGTGCCTGATGTCCCCACCCAATGGAATTCATCTTATTACATGTTGCAAAGGCTCCTCCATTTACGGTCAGCTTGTGATGAATTCTGTAAAGGCTGAGATTTCAAAAAGTTTGCTCTTTTGCCTGCCAAGTGGGATTATGTACAACAGATGTGTAATTTCTTAGAACCACTCAGTGCAGCAACTGAGATGCTTTTTTGATCAAAGTTTCCAACAATGAAACAAGTAGTGCCTATGTACACTGCAGTGATTCAAGGACTCCAATTGGTAAGCCTCTTTTTATCATCTCGACTCATTAGATCAATTTTTCTAACAATATCCATCATTCAGGTGGCTCTGAAATACAATCACAATCAATTGATTCCTGCATCCAAGAAAATGATTGCAAAGTGTAAGGTTTTGCTAGAAACCTTCACTGAGGGTCCAGAGGTTAATCCGGCATGACTTTTCGCGAGAGCAAATAACTTGGAACTTTGATATATATTACAAACTGGTTCCAGAAAGTCCAAAGATAAGCTCTTGGGGGAGCCAGCAACAAAACTAAACAACATAAAGCAATATGAACAAATGAAAGAACTACGCTCACCTGGTTCCAGAAAGTCCAAAGATAATCTCTTGGAGGAGTGAGGACTTTCTGGAACCGGGCAAGGAGCAAGAAGATATAACAGTGCCCAACTAATCCCATAACCTAAACCCATAGTCACCCGTGTACTAGTGTACTCCTGACACAAAGCTTGTAGATTACTTCAAGAAAGTGATCTCCAAACCAGGCCCAATCTGTGCCACTATTCTCAATCCATGCCTCAAACTTCATTACTTTGAAGTAAGTCAAAAGTCTCAACGGACCCAATTCAACTATGTACTGATCATATCTTAAAAACTTTGAAAATAGGAGCAAGAGTTGAGGCTGAGTGAATATGATCTATTTGTATCAGACATCAGATCGATGTTTGATATCAAAGTGAGGAAGTATGATCATGCCATCCCGGATGTTCAAGAAACCTCAAGCAGAAGACCGGCCACATCGTCAACTGCTCAGTACTTTGAAGACACCATCTATGGCAATCAACACAATCATCGCGATCGCAACATTGGTAGCGAGATGGGTCGATACTTGTCCGAGCTGACCGAACCAAGAGAAACGGACGTTTTGGCTGATTGGAAATCACGCCAGGACATCTATCCTGGGTTGGCTAAGATGGCCATGTCATTTCTAGCCATCCCAGCAACTAGTTCTCCCTCCCAGGGGGTTTTCAGCAAGACTAAGAACATTCTAGGCCCTCAGCGTGCTTCTCTGTCTTTTATGAATGTAGAAATCCTTTTGTGTCTTAAAGACTGGTACCGCTTGTTTGGTCCTTTATTTGTCGTTGATCGCGAGTTGGAACAGCTTCTTTCCAGCGAGTAGTTTTTATTTTTTTATTTTTTTGCTTCTTCCTTCCCTTCCCTTCCGCTCTGCTGGAACCTAAAATAGTAGACGTTTTTTTTTAAAAGTGCGAATTGCATATTTGCATAATACACTATCTAAGCAAGTAATATTGAAAAGAACTAGTCTACCAGAAAAAGGCGGTCATCTAGTCGGTACAAGAGTTAGAGTTGTCTTTAAGTCGTTACGCATTGTACAGTTATCATCGTGTTTTTTTTATATATTTTTAGAGACACAGTGACAATGTAGTTCGTTCACTCATCCCCAATCTAAGGTGGAAGGTAAAGAGCCCAGGGATTGTATGTTCTGTCGGGGATGTTTACCATTCGCGACGATTCTCTTTGGAAAAGCCTACAAATGCAGGAACTTGAGCAACAGTGACAGTTAAGCCTCACAGACTCATCCCCAATCTAAGGTGGAAGGAAAGGACAACTATAACGTGTGTGTACCGTCTTCGATTGTTGACCAATCATGACGACGCTCTAGTATGCATTAACAGTGACACAATGCCTTGTGAACCTATTCTCTTCAACTCGGCAAGACGCCGGTTTTCCCAGTCCCTCGCCCGGACCCCGAACCTCGGGGATCTTAGATTGTCTGCCCGGACCCCGGACCTATCGGGGGCTCCGTTGGGACCCCGATCGGGGACCAGGATCGGGGCTCGGGCTGACCCACTACCTTGTTTTATTTAAAAGCAAGCTGAGTGTTCTGATAAAAAAAAAGGATAGCTATTCAATTGCGTAACGATCAACAGGCATTCTAACTCTTGTTCCGGCTAGATGACTGCATTTCAAGTGTACTAGTCCTTGTATCTTTTTACTTGCTTAGTTAGTGTAATATGCAATAAAGCAAATCTGCACTTTAAAAAAAAAAAAAAAAGAGTGTTCTGATAACTGTCCATTGGAGAGATCCGTACCAAGCTTGGCTCTCGATTTTTCTATATAGCTCTACGTATCATGTTAGCAAGAAAGAAAGACACTCGGCCGTCGTGTTCCTTGAAGTATGTTGTGAGTTGACTATCGATGAGATCAATGAGGCCATCTGACATCATCATGAATCAGCCCCGGCAAGAATCGGCTATGGTATTGACTGTTAACATGGGTTATGACAGGTGTACATACATACACACTGGATCAGCATCACATGGTGTGTGAATATACCCGGGACGTGTTTGATAGTTCAAACTTTTTTGCTTCTGCCAACGTGCACCTTACTTTTTCACGTATCCAGTCTTCATTTAGTTATCAGAGGAAAATGGCACAATTAAGTCACCCTTCTGTCAAAGGTGAGTTCCTTCATTGGCCTCCGATTCTTCGGTTCAGATCCTCAGAAGACATCTCGAAAGATCAGACATGATGCTGATGTTATCTTCGCTGCTCGATTACAGATGGCTGGTTCAAGGAAGAAAGTCCCCTATGGCCTGGACAAGCTATGTCTTTACAAGTACGCCCGAACTTTTTCGATCCAAATCTTGAAGGCTAATCAGTGGAAATTCGCTCGTTTTGTTATCTTTTATCTCCGACTAGGTGAAGAAAATTCTTCATGTAGAAAAGAGTAAATTCCAAGACGTCCTTGTCTTCGAGTCGGTGGCGCACGGAAACGTCTTGGTGCTTGATGGCGCAATCCAATGCGTGGAGAACGATGAATTCAGGTTAGCATCCACTTCTGACTCAGGTGCGAAGTGCGAATGCTGGATCACTGAAAAAACTATCTTTATGTGCAAAACTTGATAGTTATCAGGAAATGATTGCGCATATACCCCTTAATTCTCATCCGAACCCTGAGCATGTCTTGGTAATTGGTGGTGGAGACGGAGGTGTACTACGAGAAGTTTTGAAGCATCCCTCTGTCAAAACAGCTGTGCTATGTGATATCGATGAAGCAGTTCCCCGAGTTTCAAAGGATTACCTTCCACATATGGCTGCCGGCTTCAATGATCCTCGTGTCACCCTCTTCATCGGAGATGGCTTCCAGTTCTTGAGAGATCAAGTCGGAAAATTCGATGTCATCATCACCGATAGGTAAACTTCCACATCCCAAACCGATCATCAATAATGGCTTACGCAATTTTGATCACTCATAGTTCCGATCCAAACGAAGGCCCAGCACAAACATTGTTTGGAATGCCATATTTCCAACTTTTGAAGAATGCCTTGAGACCGAATGGTTCGATTTCAACCCAGGGAGAGTGTATCTGGTTGCATTTGCCACTTATCCACTCTTTGATCAAAGGATCAAAGGACCTCTTCCCACAGGTCGAATACGCTTACACTTCGATTCCAACTTACCCCAGTGGAACCATCGGCTTCGTCGTATGCTCTTTGGACAAAGGCCGAAACTTAAAAAAGCCACTCCGACAAGTTCGCAACACTCGATACTACAACAAGCGCGTACATGAGGCCGCATTCGTTTTACCCGAGTTCGCCCGTGCTACCATCGCTGCTGCGAAAGCCGGGGAAGCTGCTCCCGCTCATCAGAGCACAGTTCCTGCTGTCATCACACCCGCCAAAAAGAAAATCCTTCTCCTTGGGTCTGGTTTTGTTGCTCAACCCGCTGCCGATTACATCCTGCGCAGATCCGACAACGAATTGACGATTGCTTGCCGTACATTGGCCACTGCCAAGTCTCTTGCGGAAGAACTAGTCAGAGACGCCAATTACATCTCGCTTGATATCACGGATACTGCTGCGTTGGACCGAGCGGTGTCAGAGCACGATTTAATCATCTCTTTGATTCCATACATACATCATGCAAGTGTCATCAAGAGCGCGATCAAGTACAAAAAGAATGTTGTCACAACAAGCTACGTCAGTCCGGCGATGAGAGCCTTAGATCAGGAAGCTCAGCAAGCTGGCATCACAGTACTCAACGAGATTGGACTAGACCCCGGAATTGATCATTTGTACGCCGTCAAGACGATCGATGAAGTTCATCAAGAGGGTGGCAAAATCACTGGTTTCATCTCCTACTGTGGTGGTCTACCTGCTCCTGAGAGCTCGAACAATCCTTTAGGATACAAGTTTTCCTGGTCATCGAGAGGAGTCCTCTTGGCTCTCTTGAACTCCGCTAAGCTTTACTCGAAGGGCAAACTCATTGAGGTTGCAGGCCAAGACCTGATGAACCACGCCAACCCTTACTTTATTTCACCGGCGTTCGCTTTTGTGGCTTATCCAAATCGAGATTCGACACCATTCAGAGAATTTTACTCTATTCCTGAAGCTGAGACTGTTGTTCGTGGGACGATGAGATATCAAGGATTCCCAGCTTTCATCAAAACTTTGGTCGATATCGGGTTCCTCAATGAAGCTGACCAAGCTTACTTGAAGCCTGACGCTCAAATCAGTTGGAATGAGGTCACTGCTCGAGTTCTCGGAGCTTCTGACTCGAGTGAGGCCACCTTGATCGAAGCCATCAAAGCTAAAACCACGTTCCCCACCGAAAGTGAGGCAGAGCGAATCTTATCTGGTTTACGATGGATCGGTGTGTTTGGTCAAGAAAAGGTCATTGCACGTCGAAATATTTTAGATACTCTTTGTGCTACATTGGAGCAAAAGATGGCTTATGGAAAAGGGGAGCGTGACATGGTGATGCTTCAACATAAATTCGAAATCCAACTCAAGGATGGAAGCAAGGTCTGCTTGAATCGCTATCTGAACTTCACAGATATCGAGTATTGATGTTGTTGATTTTCCATCATAGCAAACTCGAACCTCGACTCTTCTTGAATATGGTGCACCATTCCACACCGGGGAGGGACCTTCTGCAATGGTGAGTGACTTTCAAGCTGATCCTCTATCTAGGTGAACCGTATTAACTGTATACCTTTTGAAATCTAGGCCAAATTGGTCGGTGTGCCTTGTGGAATCGCCGTCCAATTGATCTTGGATGGTGTTATCAACAAACGCGGAATCTTGGCACCATACACCCGTGACATTGTAGATCCACTCCTAGCAGAAGTTGAAAAGGAAGGTATCACTATGGTTGAAGCCATTTTATAATACCAAGTGGTCAAGCAACTACGATATATATCTCATCGATTGTGAACAGGATTTTTTCTCGTGTGTCTCCATGTCTTGCAAGATACCTTGTTGATCAGTTTGTGTTAGTGAACCACGTATCTCGTAGCTCGCATTATCTACAACTTCATATATCAGCGAGCTTCACCTGTGTCAAAGATGATCCATTGTATCTGCTCATTTGTTTTCTTGTTTGCGAAATTGTGAGTATTTTTTGACAAATGAGATATCCCTGACGAGGCAGAATACTGAGGGGATACGTAAGCCTGAGTTGTATCATTGACATAAGCTTTGTGTAGCTTTGAACTCAGTTCCTTTACTGTGAAGAAAGCTCAAGATGAGTTGAGCGTGTTGTAAAACAAACTTGTATTCATGACGAAGAAAGATCAAAAAGACTGATCAAACTCATGTGAATAAGCGTGTCTGATATGGATCATTAAAGTATAGGTTTCTGAGCTCGTCAACGCATTGAATTGGTTTATTCGGACCATATCAGTCTCAATATGTGTATGCACGCACTTTTGATAAATTTGTTCAACAAGCCCGAGAAGATGTATATTGAAGTTGTTTATGGTCATCGCGTCTCTACCTGTCTCTACCACACCCCTTGATAAATAAATACTTTTGTAATTTTGTTTCCTTGATGGAGCTTCTTCCTTGGAGCTTTCCTGTGTAGCAGAAACTCGCCTCTTTACTTTGATCCAAGCTTGAGTGTTTGGCAACTTACAAGCATAAAAAGCATTTACTATGAATCTGGTAGATATATTTCATGATCTCCTCTACGTCCCTCTTTATCATCTAGAGCCCTAATTTTGGAAAAACCAATTAGATCTTTACATTGTCTTCAGCAGCGCACCCTACCTCACCACGCTGGTTACATCAAACCCCAGCTTAAAAATCTGTTTGGGGTAGTGAGAGATCGTACGTCATCAGACTTGAAAATATATATCTACAAACCTATGCAATATCAAACTAAGTAGACTACAAATTTGATCGTCGTAAAGAAGGGACCGTCAAAAGGTTTCAAAAGACTAAAAGCTGAAGTATACTAGTTATGACGAAAGAAATTACAAATGAGAAGATCATTTCCCTACTTTCTCAGAGAAGAATTTCAAGAGACCCACGAAATGCAAAAAACATAAGGCAACTTACAAATTAAATTAAGATCTTGAAAACCGACTTCAGATCTTTTGAAGATGGAATGAGACAACTAAAGGGAATGAGATTTTAAAGTTTTTAGGAGGTGAAAGTTTGCTTACGAAGGGCGAAAGTCTACATTATTTGGATTGAGATGAGTAGTGTATGATGTATATGATAAATTTATTTATCATTGAAGAGTTTTCAGGAGATTCTATTTGGTGTTTGGTATTCGAACTATTTATAGATTGAGCTATCCACCATTGAGCGGATCAAGAGTGGCCTTATGAAGAGGAAGGTACGTATATACAATTGATTCAGATTTTATTGATATCAATCTGGAAAAGTGAGGGATTTGCTTTGCTATAAAGGCATGAGATGTTTCAGAGTGAAATTGTTTGAAGTCTATCTTCAAATTGAGCCAACATCTGTTAAACTGGAAGTCAAGTAGGGCATTTTCAAAATTTAAACATCCTGATCCATGGAACATATGATAGAAAGATGTTTGACAGTATATAGGAGATTTGCAATTTTCTTTTCTTCTTCATAAACAAATTCATTATAGGACCAACACGGCTTAGAATTTCACTTCTCCAGAAAAATGATCAAATACGTAGAAAGTTTTGGAAACAATATTGACATCATTTCCTTCTAGTACTTGATCTTTTGGATTTGTTTTCTTCTTTCTGAATGAGAAACTGCTGATCCAACTCAAGTAATCCAGCATAACGCTCACTTTTCATGATGGATGGATGGGTAAAAAATAAAGACGGGCAATGATTGAGAGTCTTAGACACAGATACCCGCTTGAAATGAAATAAATCGGATCTCTATCTCCCGAATGTGGATTCTCAAACTCATAATACCAGATTCATGTAGACTAGTTGTGCCGTTATCTTGAAGAATAAATAAATGCAAGTATGTACTTACATATGCAGTTCAAGAATCAGTTGGATAGCTGTGATCGACATCCGATTCGATTTGAAAATGAATTCCTTTTCAGTGCATACCGTGATTGGAGAGATGGTGAATATGTGAACATTTGAGATACATATATGATATGATATCATTCAAGTGATATACCTTTGCAATCTCAGTCGTTCAAAGTCAGATTACCAAGGGCCACATGGTGTTATGTACGAGATATGCATACCGCTTCCTCTGACATTATTTTTTCGGTTGAGAAAAGCTTCATGAGCCTAGGTATTCCGGTATTTGAAGTCTGAATCTGATTTTGGCATTGCGTCTGGGTGGCTATACAGAATTGAGATTGAGATTGGGGAGAATATGTTTCAAATGATGAGGATGAAGAAAATATGATATCTCTAGACTCAGCAATTGAATCATCCTATTGAGTTGATTTGACTTGCTTTCTCTTAACCCTAGTACACCATTCGTGTCACTTCGCTCCACATCGTTAATTAGGAAATGGGAATCAGAGTGAATATGTTGACGGCTGACTTGTTGTAATCCATCCATCCGTGACGGTTTGATTTATTGCTGATTGACCCTTTCTTCTTACTAGACTGTTGTTAACCTACCAAATATCCATTACTCTGCTTTCCTAAAAATCAAAGATGTGAGTTTGAGGTAGTTGAGGTTGAGGTCAAACAATTGATGACGGTGTAGCTAGCTGACTTTTCAACCATCTCAACCAATTTCTAATACAATTCTTGTTTTTTTTAGACTGTTCACCTGATCTAAGCTGGGATCCTCACTCAAGTCCGTCGTCAATCTTATCACGCACTGGAAGGTACTTACCCGGCTGACTGACTATCACCCTCCTCCTAATGGTCTCCTACCGCCGATGACTTTAGCCATTCCGGATCAGTTGGCTACCTCTATCAGATTGATGACCTGTTACCCCGTCATTGTCATCCGCTAATATCATTGAATTCTTACCATCATCCAGTGATTTGGTATAAATTCTAGTGAATCGGCTTATCCTCTGCCTCCCAATCTTCTCAATCATCATCTGCTACTATACATCTTACAATATTATTCCCACTCCATTATTAGTCTTCGTCATACTCCCGCTTGAGGTATTTTGTACAATCTAGTCATCTGATTTGATCATTAGGTTACGAGCAAAGTACAATTATATCCTTCCTCCTTTTGAGCGTATCTCTTACGCTTTCAAATCAAATCTCATACCCCTCTACAATATAATCATCATCGATCTCATTGGCTTGGGTATTTCTCTTTGCCACTCCCTCAACCAAAATAGCGAAGCTCTCGCTGGTCATTCACCTCTCGTCAAACCCACGTTCTCGGCCCGTTTGGCCTCAGCCTTAGGCTTCCTCTCTCTCTCACGGGGCTAATCAATCTTTCTCCGCTTCGAAGCGTTCAATAAGTAAAGGTCTGTACCACATTTATCCTATACCACCACACCCATTCCAAAAAATCCTTAAACCAGATAAAGTTCCTTCATCGCGGTGGTGGACTATTGACGCGATGTATGTTATCTTATTTCGCCTTCGGATGTTTTTCTTGTTTGTTTGTATCCAGGATTGCTTTGTTCTCCTCCAATCTGTTTGTTTTCCCCTCGTGGTCTTGCCTTTTATCCCAGCAAATTGTTTTACATCATCATCTCAACTATTAAGAAGAATCACTTTCAATACCGATCAGAACAATCGCTATTCTATAGCCCTCTTTCATCGTCCTTTGTGATACTGAGCTTCAATTCTTCAAGGAAGAAAGACACCACCCGTCGGTCAAACAAAGCAACTTCGTTGAGTGGTAAAACGCGGCACCCCACACACATATACACCCACACACAGCGACTTACATCAGTTTAGCTCAGGTTGTCCACCGTACTTTTTTCAGTTACTCTCAACTTATTCGCAAAGCTTTGTACTCCTCCTCGATTGGATTCTTTTACTATCTCAAAAAAAGCTGTTTGTACGTGATAGTGGATAGAGCCCTCCAGGTCAGTGCGTTTCTCTGTTTGGGTGTTTTGCGATATTGTCCCGGTTCGCTTCCCATAAAATGGCTCAGGTGTGATACCCAGAGAGGGCTGTTATTAAACATCACCCTTCTGCATCCTTCTCTCTCCCATTTACCTCCCTTCACATCTTACTGTGAAGTCTTTGTGAATAACATTCGCGTTGAACTATCTTGCCCTCTTCTCATCTCAAGAAACGGCTTCACCGGAAAGCCTTGTATACCCTTTTTTAGATCATCGCCGTTGCCGATCTTCAACGGGCCTCTGTTCTCTCTCATTCTCTGTCTATCTGTCTATCTCTCCATCTCTCTGTTATCATATCTTTTCTCAGCAAGTTCAAAAAAGACTCTCTTTCTCTGACTCTTATTCCCTTTCGTCATTTTCTTAGTGCTTTGCATCTTACACTTTTACTATTTCTTTGGGATTTTATTTTGCATTATCTTTTGGAGCGGTCATATAGCCCAAAGCCGCTTCTTTGTTATAAAGAAACACATCCCAAAAACTCCCTCTTTTTGATCATTTCCCCGACTAGACTTATACCCACACGAATCATTTACTTTTTTCTTGTTTACGGTTGGATTTGCTTTCATTGTCTTGCCTCACGCTTGAGAACAATCAACCGCGTCTTAGTCTTAGTCTTCCTTCTCTGTTTTTGTGTTTCTTTGTTCTTGTTTTTGTTGTTTTCTTCGCTGTTGATTGACTTTTTATTCGCGCTCTCCTTCACTTTACCAAAAAAAATTGTCACGTCAAACGCTGAAACGCCTAAACGCCCTTTTCATACTTTTGATTATCACATCTCATCTGATCGGGACTTTTCCATCATGGGATCTAACGAACAACAACACGAAAACACTATCTGTTTGGATGACTTCCTTGTATCTATGGATCCCGACTCAACACAACTCGACTCGCACGATGATTTTGATTACGCTAGACACTTAGCACTCGAACCAAATCTATTTGAATCAGAAAGTGTGGATCATTCGATCCAACGAACGCCAGACTCGGCCGATAGTTTTTTTTCTGCAAATTCACATCTTGACGTTAGTACAATTCAAAGGCTAGGGCTATCATTGACCCACCATCATACCAACTGGTCAATTGCTGATGATCTACCCGTCTTCTTTGGTAGTCTTCGTTGGATATGATGAGTGGACCTGCGCTAGCTTTGGAGCCACCTACACCTATTGAATACCGATTTCAGACTCCGAATATTTCTGCTTCTGCACGCGCTCTTAGCCGACTCCAAACTGATTTCAATAGCATCCTGCAAGCGCCCTACCACCATCAGTCATTTGAACCTGCTCGCCTTCTCGACCCAGCTTGCGGAGGTGCACAATCATCTCCTATCAGTCCAGAGCCCAGTTTATTCAGTCCTTCTCGGTACCTAGATGAAGCATCCTTCATGAGCCCTTTGAGCTATGGAGCGCCCATCGCCCGACGCCAGCAAGGTCATCATCGTGATCTGTCTGCTGCTTCATCCCTTGGCAGTTCAAGCTCGAGCTTACAATTCGAGTTTCCTCAAGTGATTGACCCTAGTGCTCTGGCCCCGCCACCCTTGCCCTCTCCACCTACGCAAATGATCTCTCCGTTCATCAATCAAACCGCAGAGCAGGGTCCCGATGGCTCATTGACAGGAAGATACCAGCGTCCCCTCACTTCGACCGGAAGACCTTCACATGCTCGGAAAACCCCACCTGGGCATGTTAAACGTCCTAGGAACGCTTTCATCCTCTTTAGATCTCACGCTTGCGCTGCAAATCTGATTCCACCTACCGTAGAAAAAGATCATAGACAAATTAGTAGAATTGTAAGTCATATGTGGAAAAACTTGCCCGCCGAAGAGAAAGGAAGATGGGAACGAGAAGCAGAACAAGAGAAAGAATTACATAGAAAATTACATCCAGATTATCGCTACAAACCAGTTTATCGTAAAGATGGACCAGCAAAGAAAAAAGTATCTACAGGTAGACGTAAAGCTGCGAATCGAAAATCACCTGTTTCAGAAACTTCACCTAATTCAATGATAGAAGAAACCGAAGAATCATTACTTCAGAGAGAACAAGAAAGAAATGAAGCATTAAGATGCGAAGTAGTAGCAAAGATTTTGATGGAAACTAAACTTTCAGGTATTGCGATGGAAGAAGGACAAATGGAAGCAAGAGTTTCTGAAGAGATTCAAAACGTGAGAAGAAAGGATCCTCAAGCTGACAAGATAGTAACAGAAAAACGATTGCCTCCTTCACTTTTCCCTCGTCGTAAGTCTAGAGCTATCAGTGCTCCACCACCACCTAGTCCGATTAGGACTATGCACGTTCACGATGTAGTCTATAATCCGAAATCTAGAGGAAGTCGAGGTAAGCAATTTCTTAAATCTGTATCAGAAATCATCGTACCATTCATAAAATCTTATTCATCTTTCGTATCTCTACCATCATCAGAACTTTCCCCTGATTTTCCAAAACCTCGAGGAAATGACTCAGCTTCTTCCACTGGTTTATCTGAACAAGCCTCACCATACTGGGCTACACCAATGTATGCTCCAGAAGAAGATTATCAATCAGCATTTGATTATACTACTTTAGCGGATCTAAGCGGTTATGAGTTTGGATCAAGCAGCCTTTATCTGGATGGCTCTCAAATGGATCTTAGTGGCTTCGATCCTTCAATCAATCACTTTTCTCCTCGTAGACCTTCGGTGATGTTGACAGGTTTAGGTGAATTCCCATTGATGTCTATTGATACTTCTTCACCGACTTATGGGCCTACAGATGATCAACCAGGTATGTATCACTCCTATCTCAATTCTAACGATTTTGTGACATTTTGTATCGCACTCACTGACTTGGAGTCACGTTTGATTGATTGTGTAGAACATCCAATTTCAGGACTTACACTTGCTTTACCAGCAGATGAAAACGCTTTAGTTCAATTTCAAAACCCATTTGAAAAGAGTCAACCTCAACCTCAAAATCAATTATCAATAGAAAACGAAAGTAAATCGACTAAACCTACTTATGTTTTCTTATCACGTGATCAAGCCCTTAATGGTGGATTGGTTGATCAAATCAGATCTGCTGGATACGGCGTAACTTATGAAGCTTAATGACCCAAAAAACATCTCCTCCGTCATTCTTCATCTCTACTACTTTGAAGGAGAAGACGTGGATGTGTCAGAGTCTTGGATACATTTGTGGTTCAAGAATTTGTTGTTGTAAGGAAAATAGTATTATGTTTCATGTCTCGTTTTAGGGTTTGTTTGTATCTTTTTTATTCTTACTTTTCTTATCTGTTTTTTGTATTCACATATTTCACAAAGTCCTTTTTTGTAAGACCTGAAGTTGGAGTCAATTTGTTTTTTATATATTTATATTATTGTGGTATATTGTTGACATAGGTATATCCCACCTATTGGATTGGTTTTCTTTTTTATTCAAAAAAATCTTATTGTTACTTTTTCCTTGCTTTTTTTTTCAATGCACATAGTTTTTATTTTATTTTTTTGGGTTTTACTTGAAGGTTTTCAATAAAAGATTTGGAGAAGATAGAACTGAAAGTTATAAAAATTTTCTAATCTTATTTTTTTCAAAAATCAATGATCATAATGAGGAGGCCTCTAAATTGATCAATGCTTTTCTCCTTTCAAGAAAAAAGCATTGGTGAGACCATTTTGTAATTTTTGAATATAGAACGTAAACTTTTCTAGCTTGCGATTGGAAAATCCCTGACAGCAATTTGGAAAAGTGATTGATTTCGTTCACCCAGGTCATACTCTTCCTCTGATCTAGAGGTGTAAGATACAACCTGGCACCAAACAGACCCGCATACCGGGCGGTGTGTTGGCTACACAGCTTAACACAAGCCCCACCAGTGGTTGAAAAATTCTCCGCAGNGGGCGGTGTGTTGGCTACACAGCTTAACACAAGCCCCACCAGTGGGTGAAAAATTCTCCGCAGGCTCCAGAGGACGCCTGCGGCTCGAGGGACTTTGATGAGTTATATAGGTGCGACGGTACTGCTATTCATACAGTACACCCGGGTAGCATGGTTCTGGCTGAGCTGATTCAATTGAGCTTGAAACTCTTCAAGTTAAAATTTATTGGGTTTTGTATGTAACAAGATGTTCACAGTTCAACTATGACTAGGGGGGAAACACGTGCAATAAGAAACACTGAAAAGTTCCTCGCCCTTCCACACACGTGTATTTACAATGATAGCCACCAACGATTGGTCTACATCTGGGCACATCTTTATCATGTTGCACAGGAGCTCTACATGTGGTGCTTTCTCCTTTGTTAAATGAGAACTGCACAAGAGAGCATTGTAAATTGTGGACTAGCTCCAGATATATGAACACTATCACTCAAATGATGAGCATCATAAATAGTAGAAGACACAACAGCAAGTACACAGGTGTGAAGGGGAAGTTGATAATTCAGAAAAACAGACACCGCAAACAACCAATTTATAGCTTGACCATTCCATGCAGATCAAAGAATATGGCTTATTGGCATCATCGGTTCCTTTCATCTGAACACAGTCAGAATCAGAAATTAAAAGAGCCTCAGTGTCAATATACAAACAGACATGATCTTGTGGCTTGTACTTCATCTCAGAAACGCAAAGCAGTGCTTGTTTAATGTTTTCCATTCCATTTGATAATCTTGGG
>KZ121389.1:11028-22519 GCA_002157025.1 Melampsora abietis-canadensis | reverse complement strand
TACTGTACCAAGGCACTTTCTTTCCAACAATAGTGGATTTCCACCATTCTGTACCAAATCACTACATACAGAAAATTTACTGGAAATTTTACCTAACAATAGGAGATGCTCTAAGTTTGGTCAGTTGCCACTATTTGGATGGTCTTCAAATGGATGGCTTGTCTATGGTTATTTTGAACATACACTCAGTGCTTCATCTGTTTTTCTTTCTTCATACACTCAATACTGTATAATATTTCTAGCCCTGGTTAACTCATCAGGGTAGAGCTCAGGAACCAAAAGGTTGCTAGAATCATTCACATCTCTTGATACTATTCACAGTATGGACCAGACAACAAATTTGAGGACACAACTCATCATTCTTCAAAGACCAGGGCTTAGTTGAACTTGCTGTACAAGTTGGGCAATTGAGCTTCTCTTACCTTAGTTCTTTGTTTCAATGTAAGCCTTAAGGTGTATATACACATGTCTTCAACACCCTGAGGCTTTGTTTAAACCTCACATGTACCAACTATATACAACACTCACTGAGCTTGGCATTTGCATCTCCTCAAAGAGCCCAAATGTTTTCCAAATGTTTTTCCAGGGTTGCAACCCAGAGATATGAGCCATAACCTGAATTTCAGGCAACCTCAAGTTAGTGCAGAACTTTTTCAATCAGCCTCCCGACTTTTCTACCATTCTCTACTGTTGCCTAAAGCAATATGTTCTGGAAAGATTATCTCATCATAATTGTGATGTGTATCACTCTGTATTTCTTCATCAGCAAGAGATCAGTGAGTGCTAAGACTATTGAATGTACTGGGGCATTCCTTATAAGTTCATATTCCACCAAAAGATGTAAATCCTTTTCTTTCTATCCTACAATCTTTCATCTTATACAAAGGTAGGTATGTTCTGACAATTTTTCTTCTTTCACTCTGTAGTGTGTTATGTGGGTGCTTTGCAGAATGATCACCACATTTGTGATATTGATAAGTGTCATCATGAAAGTAAATTGGGCAAATACTTCTCTATTGAATCCGTATAAAGACATCGAAAGTTGATTTGAATGGTCCCTTAATTCACAAACATGATAATTGTTCAGTTGCTAAATTTGTCTCATGGAATGGCTGTGTGCCTAATCAAAATCCCAATGCAAAAGCATCCACAAAAAATTGTGTGAACTACAAGTACAGCAACCCCAGCCATTACTGTCAGTGAGATTCTTCTTTTTTCATTGATTCATCACGCAATTTGTTTTTGTTAATCAACTTTCCTACCTATCTTTGTCTCATTGAGCATACTCAGTCTGCTAAAATTCTGGAAATGATATGTTCATTTGCCCTCAAACGCTTGGCAACAAATCAATCATATGTAAGTCATACCTATCCTTAATCATAGTGAAGGGGGAAAGCTCACAAGAAACTTATGTATATTTGTTCTCATTCAACCTGATAGCATGCAAATGTTGAAATAGTGCACTCTTTGTTTTCAACAATGAGAGTGCGTTTTGAATAGGCTATCTTATTGCAGTTTTTTAAATCAACACTTCTTCTGGATCAATTCAATCAGGTAGTTGATTGCCTATAAAGTAATTAGAAACTCCAGTGACAAATCAAGGATCAGACATCAGCTGAGGGTATGCCAAATGTGAAAAATTGAGACTTGACATTTTATCTCCAAAGGGTACACAGGAGAATTTCTGTTGGTGTCCAATTTTGTTCCTTATTCAATTCTTCTTGCGATCACAAATATCCCTTTGTACCTTGATTTAATTTGTGAGATTTGAGAGATGCCCTGAAAAAAACCTTTGGTGGCTTCATAGGGCCATACTCCGCCACTAGGAGTCAAAAAAATTGTAGTTGCAAACATAGTGATTGTTGGCTTCTCATCTGTATTCATCATGGCCACCATTACATACATAGTCATCTTCCCTAAATCATACTGCTATACTCCGCTACAACCGGTGACATCCACTCATGCTGTTTGGTATGGACCAGACCTCATCTAGAGTCAGTATCCATCATCCTTTGCGCATTTGCGGGCCTTTTGTACATCACAAGTTGAGAGCTTCTTCAATTTTCCAATCCATATTGTATGTAGCCCATTGACCTGCCGGGTGCTGGAGCTTGGCATCCACATTTTTTGCCTTCCAGAGGTTGTTTTGGAAACCTCATCAGCATGAAAAATTTGAAAAGGGCTGCGCTTGGCCTTTTCTCTTGTTCAAAGAGCCGGCTTTTTTTCCATGACCTCAACAGACACAAAATGTCTGGCATGAATCCATATAAAATAGCTTCAAACAGCTTCAAGTTAGTAAAGCAATTTCCCGGATAGCCTGTTCAATTGTCTACCATCCTCTTAATCTTCACTTAAATCAATATGTCCTTGAATAAATATCTCTCCATTGTTGTGATATGCATCAAAACATCTTTTCTGTTAACATTGATCTCAGTTGATGCTATTTATTGTACCACTGGATATCAATCAGGTGAAATATCATTGAGATATTTTTGTTCCTTTTCATCTATGATACCATCCTTAGACAAGCCTGGCTTTCAGCGCTGCACACCAAAAAGAAGCACCTTTTCTATTTATCAAACAAGTTGAAAAAAAAACAAAAATAACAATCAAAAACAATCAATTCTTGTAAAGACAGTAGAGAAACAGTAATATAAGCGTGGAACAAGTCTCAACAAAATATAAAGTGTGAAAAAATGAAAAAAAAACAGTAAAAGATACATTGGAACCCGTAATGACTGTAAAGAACTACTGAATATAACCCTAATGAACTAAATAAAATTGAATCAGTAAGGGCTGTAAAGAAAGATTGAAGAAAGGAATTGAAAGAAATTGATGAACTAATGTAAGAAAGTTGACACAAGATTGAGTATTTCTGTTTTTTTTTGGCAATCTCTTTCCTTGCATATGCTTAGTGACTTCAGCAAAGTCAAAGGCACCCCTTCAGTAACCCACAACTGGCCACTTACGGTCATCTCAATCATTTGAGGATACATATTGCCTTGTTCTTTGGTACAGATATTACCAGCCACTGAGAACAACCGTTCTGGAGCACCAAATGCTGCTGGTGTTGCAAGGTAGTCTTGCGCTAAGGCTGAAAGGACTGGTCATTTACCAGAATGAGCCTAAAGAAGATCAAATTGATGATCAGTATGGAATGGAAAGATAGATAAGTAATGAATAATGTGATAACTCACCTTCCACCAATCCAAAGCAAGTTGTGGAGTGTTCAAAGCCCAAGTAACCATAGGATCAACACCTTCAAGATAACAATCAAGCTTATTAGGATCACTTAATTCCACTACATCACCATAGAAAGTGTCAGCCTAAGTCTTCAAAAGGGTGGAAACTAAGCTGAATACTACTCACAAAATGTGAAACTAAAAGTATCTCTGATACTGATAGTTTTGTGTTTCAAATCTTCATGAGTTTCTTCTAAAGTGGATACTGATTAGGTAAAATTTCTTTAGGTGTGCCTCAGCAACTAGTTGAGATAACTTGGTTAAATCAAGATTGGGAGGAAGGAAAGCAGAGGCTTTAGTCAAATAATCTGAGTTAAAAAATCTCTAATGCTCTTGTAGATGAAAATGAGTAAAGCTAATGAAAAAAGATTTTTTGAAAGAATAAAAGAAATCTAACAATGTTATTCTAAAAGAGTCTAATGATCAGATTTCTAATGGAAGAGAAAGATGGAGTTTTGATTGATTCAAAAGGATGATTTGTAAAAAGCTTGGTTTAAAAAAAGGATAACAAACTATCTGATATTTGGAAAGATAGTTTGTTTGAATAATAATTGCTTTTAGAGAAATACTCCAGTAATGTTTTACTTACGTTATCAGGTTTTGTATTTTCTATTCAGGACTGGTTCTGGTCATTTCCGTAATTACTTCAGGAAATGGCAGGAAGTGTTTGGTTTTTAGCCTAGTCAGGATTTTAATATTATCTGTCCCTGACTAGTATTTTAGCAACGGGTGTTGATCTTCTTTTGAGATCATTGTTTACATCATAATCAATTTCTCAACAAGTGGTTTTTTTATTTTACACTCTTGAAACTTGAGTGGTAGAGTTGTATTTATGTTTTTATATTTTATTTGATTTGTTGAGGGTACTTTGTTAGAACGCTACAGGGTTTGTGAAGCAAACCCTCTTATGACTGACAGAAAGATGTCATCTTGGTTTCAAAAGCGTCAACAGGTGAGGATTTGGATGGTGGAGGAGTGGTGATTGGTTGGTTTTCAAGGTCCATCTTGGCCTGTTTTTCATTGAATACCAACTTCAACAATTCCTGAGCTTGACTCTTACCTTGAGCACTCATTCCCAAAGAGTGAGAAAATAGTTTCATATGTAGTCTGGGGTGGAAGACTGCGGCAAGGAGGAGGGTGTCTCATTCTAAGGCTTTGTTCAAATAGGCAATGATCTTGTCAATCATCATAACTAACATGGGGTAGAGAGGGTTGTTCTTGTGCATGTTCTTCAATTGAGCCTCCATGGAGACCTTAAGTTGAACATACTTCACAATTACTAAGCATCCGGTCAGCTTAGTGCCCTGTATCTTGCAAGTCAATATCTTGAACGGCTACAAAACAAGATGATAGGAGAAAAATGTGAGAAGGTATCATCAGAAATTGAAATGATCAGATAAAAAGAATGGCAAAGAGTTGGAGGTACATACCGTGAGAATATCCAACATATTTCTCATTGCTTACCAATAAGCAACTGAGAATGCCATCTCCTTGAGATATCCACTCTTTTAGCCCTTCTTTTGGGCTACGCCTCTTCAAATGGACCTCTGCAAGACCATTTCTCATGACTTGATCAATGATCTGGAAGATACACAGATACAGTTAGATTTCTACCAAAAAAAGAGAAAACCTTAGACAGATCAATTACATCTCAAGCCTCCCACATTCTTTTCCAATGTTCAGCACATATACCCCAACATATACCATGTTCTGATAGAAGGGCCTTGAGAGATGGTAAACCATCTGTCAGATACTGCACATTGGCTCTTTCTTGGCAACAATCAAATTTGGCCCGGTGATCACTGGAGCGCATAAGCTTCTTGTTGACTGTATCCATGTAAGAAGATGCAAGGCAGAAACAAATAAAAGGATTAGGAAGCAGAGACAAAGATGAGAAGAATGAAGATGCAAAAAAAGGAAGAATTTAAATGAATGACTTACATCTCTAGTGAGGTGATTCATATAAGTATCCCCAAGAAGGTAGGCAGTCTTGTGGTGTTGATAGTTTTAAGGTTTTTCCAGATGCTCCAAGTCTTCTTGTTGTTCTTCAACATCAGCAGTTGATCTCAAAGAATCATTGCTGACAACACTTTCAAGATTGTCTTCATCACTATTGACATGATTGATATTGGTCTCTTTATGATCAAGAGTGATGATAGGCTTGTTGTCTTTGTCTTTCTCATTGATGACAGTCATGATTTGAATCAGTGGAAAGTTTCCTAAATTACTATGGCAGATACAAAGGGGTTTCATTCCAAGGGCATCAATACCTGCCTTCACAATTAAGCCCATCTTGTGGCAAAAGCACCAGATCAAAATTGTTTCTGGATGCCACGTAAGCTTATGGTCTGCATAAAGACTCTCCCGGGTCAGCTGCCAATGCACTCCACGCCCCATAGTGAAGTTTTTGCTCCCAGAATCTGAGCAACTGGCAAGCATTTAAAAGATTGAAATAATTCAGCACAAGAAGAAAAGGAGTACAATACATATACATAAAGAAAATGAAAATATGAAGATGAGACTTATCTTTTGATAGAGATTATTCTTTGTCAGGATGGTCACCATTGGCTTGGCCAGTAGATTGCCCTTGTGATGCCAAGCAACCAGTTTCATACTCAAGTGTTGGACCACATAGGTCCAGTTGTTCTTGATGTACAATACAGATGCACCAATGAAAGCATGCAAGTTGCATTTAACGGTCCAAACGTCTTTGATAAGACAAAACTTACTACTCAAATCCTAGATTTTACACATTCAAAAAACCAGTCATTACAATGATTGAAAGAAGACAAAATGTTAGAATGAAAATGGGAGAGAGACAAACATACCTTGAGTTATTTTTCAGTCACCATATCACAAAGAGACAGATACAAACGCTTAAGCTCTTCAGAAGACCACTTGCAACCAGACTTGTAGGTCAGGCCGTAACCAATAGAAGATTGCCTTGAGCATCGGGTCTTTGATTCTGAAAAAAGGTAACACATGGAAGACTTGCCAAAATGCAAGACATTGGTTAAGAGTCTAAGAGGGTTCTTTTTGGCCATCTGTCCGTCCACAACATGGGGATCTGATGGTCTGATGGTATTGTAATCAAAAGGCAGTTTGGTGTAATGATGGGGGGTTGTGGAATTATAGTGGAAATTAGGTGGACCTGGGAATATAGGTAGTCAGCGTAGTTCAATTGAAAGACAGGCTGAATTTGGCAGCGGAAAACGGGGCGCCTGGGGCGCCCTGCTACCCAGATGGCAGGGTGTCCCATCAAATCACAGAGCTTTTCTGCGCTGCAAGCCATGCTTTCATCCTATCATAGTTATGTTCTGATGAATTTTCTTCTTTTGATCTGTAGCTTGTATTGAGGATCCCCAGGCAAAGAAACAGCACAATTGTCATCCTGAGCAGTGTGGTCATAATAGTAAGTCAGACAAAAACTCCTTGGAGTTGGTACTGGAAATTGGCGCAAGAGGATTCAGTAAGTCGGCTTTGTGATCTTCTCACAAAGCTTGTACAGTGATTCTTTAGATGAGTCAAATCATAATCACCTCTGAAAAAAGTACTCAGAGCACGGTTTTCAAGAAAGTTGAATATGTTATATTCTCAATGTTCATTATTCTGTCATCCCTTAGAATATTATTACTTTGATATTACTTTATTCATCCAGATCTCCTATCAACAGAATTGACTTCCACAGTTTTACATTTATTAAAAAATACATCAATTTTTTATTAACCCGCCTCCCCTCCCTGTACACACTAGGCAGTTAAGAAAAATTTGTGTTTCTCTATTTTATATTATTTACTCATATGTTTTGTAGTGTGCCGCCCACTATGGTCTTTTGGTTAGGGCTATGTCTTAGTTCTCTTCTACAAAACACAATTCAAACATTGGTTGTCCTGTGTTATGAAGATTTAAACAAACAAGATCTGATATAAGATTTCTCACATTAGCAAAGAGACCAAATTTCTTCATCTCTTATAAACACATCAGAACTTGAACTGAATATGCTCTTTTCATGAAGTGAACAATGATTCAGATGCTCACTTTCATGGACTGGCTGTGTGCCTTCCAGAGGTGGTCCTGCATCTACAAAAAATTGTGTTAGTGCTCTCATAAGCTTGGCAATCAACCAATCATATCTAAGTCAGGCCTATTCATAGCCATTCTTAATTATGGTGAATCAGAGAGAATCTGCTGTCAATCTGATATATGATCTTTGGTTTAATTCAATCTAAGAGCATGTCATGATTGTTACTATTGAACCCCTGCAACTCTGCATATATAACAGCGGTGGGGAATTCTTAAAGATTGTCTTAAAGAGGTCCAAGTGTAAAACCAACCTGGTGTAAAATTTAAGAAGAGTGCCTTAATTTTGAGTTTTATACTGGCATCATTTTCTAAAAAAAGTGCATTGAGGCTTTTATTGCATAAAACACTAACTGAAATAGTAAAAAGAGCAGGGACTAGTTTACCTTGGGAAAATTGGCCATCTAGTTGGAGCAAAAGAGTGTGGTGCCATTTGATGTCAAGATATCCACATCTTCCTATTTTTTTAAAAAAAATGACAATTACGTTTGTAATTATAAGTCTACTTGTAGGTCACACTTTTGTGCAAGCATGTTCTGTGGACTAAGATTTTATAAGCAACTATTTGTTGAATGTAATGTGTAAGAAAACTGCCACGCCGGTTATTACCTGGCAAACTCTGTAACAAGATTAAGAAGCTGCTGTTTCTGATGCTTTCAATTGAGCCCAGTTACACAAGCATTTATCAGAAAATCACGTTAAAAACTGTTTTGCCGGTTATTATCCAACAAACTCTGTAACAAGATTGAACAGTTGCTGTTTCTGATGTTTTTCAATTTAGCCCGGTTACACAAGCATTTATTAGCAAATCCTGAAGTGGTTGTGAAAGGCTGTCTCAATGGTTATTATCCATTGAACTCTGTAACAAGATTTGAAAGACACTGTTTCTGATGTTTTTCAATCTAGCCCGGTTACACAAGCATTTATCAGTGATTTTTTTTTGTCCGTGTAAAAAAACACGGTGTCAAAGAGTCGGTGTAAAAATCCGGCGACCGCCGCAAAAGCCAGGGCCCGGGGTACAGGTACCAGGGGAGGTATGTAAGTTTGATGTACATGACCTGCCACTGGCAGCCAGGTTCCTCGACGCTGCGAGGGAGGATTCTGTCCTGAACTTATTTTTTCGAATTAGTCACGTGACCACCTCCGTGACTGCGCAAGCAGTCATCCACCACATTCTCCTAAAACTTTTTCAGCCTCCCACCGACTTTCCCATCCCTCATCCCCTCTTTTCTCTCACTTCCACGTCTATTCCGGCTAGGTTCGCGCGCTGGAATGGACATCGAACCACCTGACCCCAAGGACCAGGTCGTTTCGACTCCTCGGGACGACGCTTCGGAATACGACGACGCGATGGAAGCGTTGGCCGAAATCGAACCGATACCTCAGTCAGCGACGAAAACTCCCTTAACGCGCCAGTCGTCTGCCCTCAGGAGGGTCACCCTGCCGCCGTTGCACACGAACGGCTCCGGCACCTCTACATCCGCTTCCTCAACCCCTCTCTCCTCAGCTCCTCTTTCTCGAGATCGAAAACGAACTCGATTAGCCACACCGCCGATCTGCCCCTTTTTGGAGGTCGACGAGTTAACGACAACCCCCCGTTCAACTCGCATCGCCAAGTTGTTTCCAGGAGGCTCTGTTACAACACAGAAACCTCTTGATGTCCTCATCCAGCGCCTAGTCGAGGTGACAAAGGCCACCCTCGTTCCGAAGTCAAAGAAGACCAGTTCAATCAAGGTCGATATTGAATCAGTGGCTGATATCCTGCTGCTGACGGGCTTGATCAAGGAACAGTCCGTATCAGTTAGCGAGTCTAGGCTCCCAGTGTTTCCTGGTCGTGAGACTGTCTCCAACCCAGCCTCGGCGCTTACCTCGGCATTCGAGTTCAGGGTGTCAACCATCGCTGAACGTGTCGACGTGTTATCCGACCACATTGCTAAACTGGTGGCTAATGGCCTTCCAGAGCAATCAGGCAAAAAACAAGCCTCGCCCAAGGGCTCCTACGCGTCTGCTGCATCAAAACATGCACCCAGCGCTACAACAACAACAGCGAGCCCTCGCGCTCAACCGAAGAACGGAGCTCGACACCGCTCCGACAACACCATCACTCTACTCCAACTTGACCCTGCAAATATAGCGGGTGTTGAAAAGACGATCCCAGAGTTGATCAAAGTACTCAACATGGAGCTCAGCTCAAGCAAGATCCTGTTGAAACCGGATGACACGAAGCCCATTGAGGTTCGAAATGTCCACCGCCACCCCTCTGGAGACTTAGTGCTCTATCTAGATTCACAACGCCATGCCCAGAGCCTTCGCAACCAAGAAGAAGCCTGGCTGCCCAAGATCTCCCCGACCCTCTCCATAAAACAAGAGTCACACGCCGTCATTGTTCACGGGGTGCCTACGACTTTCAACCCGTCGAGACAGGAAGACGTAGAGCATCTGAAGACATGCAATGGCAATCTATTAGATGACGCCCTGTTCGTCAGATGGCTGAAAAAAACAACCAGTGAGGACGCAACTAAACGTCACTCCTCACTTCTCATAGGTTTTAAAACCCTGAGCCAAGCGGCCCTCGCAGTCAAGACCAAAGTCTGGCAAGGCAGAGGACGACACCGCACGGAGCTCAGTGGGCCCCCTCCCACACGGTGCTTCAACTGCCAGAGTGTGGGCCACACGGCTGCGGCATGTCCCGTCCCACCAATGTGTCCCACATGCTCTGGTCCTCACCGCGCTCATACGTGTCCGCTCAAAGGATCCCTCGCTTTGAAGTGCACCGCATGCGCAAGAGGTAAACTTAAGGCTGATCCTAATGCTGACCTACCTCGCCTGTTCAAAGAGAACCACGCCGACTTCCTCCACCACCCTTTTGCCCCTACCTGCGCAATGAGGATAGAAAGTCAGCTCCCGCCTCATAACCCAAGTGGATCACCAAAACTTGTGGTAATCGAACAGTCCACCTCTCCCCGTACTCAATGTTAGAGCAACGGATACGAGAAAACATCACAATGAAGAATACAGCTTCAATTCTGCAACTGAATTGCAAGCACTCAAAACATGTCACCCTTTCCCTTTTCAACTCTGACTTAACTAACCTTTTTTCTATCATCTCAATTCAAGAACCTTACGTCAATCCCTTTGACAACCTTCCGACCAATCAAACAAATTGGACGCTCATCTGTCCCACCCCCAAGTCACTCACAGAACAAGACCGGCCTCGTGCCTGTCTTTACGTGAGACAAGACCTCTATCCCGAAGTGAACCCGATCCATCACGCGTCAAGGAACGTCGCTGCTAGCGTCCTTACGATTGACAGGTTCAAGGTTTTAGTGGCGAGTGTATACAACCCACAAAAAACTCTTGACGGATTCACGGCCTTCACCGACATCCTCAAGACAGCAAATCTTGACACCCAGCTCTTACCCGTAGTCTGCACTACTGACTCGAACTTACACTCACCCCTTTGGAATCCGGATCACGCCACACTCGTCGACAGAGATGCTGACCTACTGATCGAAATGATGACCGAGTGGGGTCTGACCTTACGCTCTCCACGAGGTCAACCCACCTACGGCTTACATCGCGACGACACCCTAGGAACTTCCATTGACCTCGTGTGGGTCAATGAAGACTTCGACGAAGCCACAATGGCATGTTTCATCGACGACGACGACATACTTAATCATCAATCAGACCATCAAGCACTTGTCACGTGTTTTTCAACATTGACAACGCCGAGCCAAGGTGACAAAACCTTGGGGAGGAAAAACTGGAGAAAGGTTGAGCCCATCTTGCTCAAGACAGAACTGATGTCATCCCTTCCAAGTCTCCAGCCTCTTATCACCCGACACGACATCGACACCTTCGATACGGCTCTCAGACAAGCTGTTACGGACGCTCTAAACAAACACTCCCCCAACAAATCAACAAACATGAAGCACAAACACTGGTGGCGCCCCGAAATCCTAGAGCCGCTCAGGAAAGAAGCGACGAAAGCAAGACGCCACCTCAGAAAACACCACACTGCCGAAAGCCGGACCGCCTACAATAAAGCTCGGAACACTTTCAACAGAGCAGTCGACTCCGCCAAGGAAAATTCGTGGCGACAATATCTATCCGAACTCGACCACCAGAACCTCTTTCAAGCGAAGAGGATAGCGTCGGGTCGCAAG
>KZ121377.1:5850-19065 GCA_002157025.1 Melampsora abietis-canadensis | reverse complement strand
TTGGAGTCGGAACATCGAGTGAGAGCAAGAGTGCTCACCTGAGTTTGTGTCACTACAGGTTATGAGCCCGTACTGCCACTGCGAGGACTAGGCCGATAGTCACACTTACATGCGAACGAGAGCAAAGGATTACGGTGAACCACAGCCCATTAAGAAGAGACAGTATAAAAGAAAAGCGAAAGTTAAAGAAGAGTATCTTCAGCGATCTGAAATTGAAACCCCCACATTTTTAAAGTTACACCCCGAATTCTTGGAAAATCTCAAACCTATCACATCTTCGATATATCCCCCCACATCTAACTCTATATATCCACCTCTTATCGTCAATAAACTTGAACTTTCGAACCTTTTCTCTTCTCTATCTCTCTGTGATCTCCCATCACCTTCTTACTCTCTCAATCGCCTTACCAAACCTCTGCCACAACTCTTCACTCGATTATTCTGTGCTCCAAAGCGTCTTTTCAACCAATACCCGATCCGTTTTCCTTATCGACGTCGTGACATCATGTCTACTGGTCGAGCTCCACCTGCGGCGCCACCACCTGCCGCACCCGGAGCACACCAAGCCCCACCACATCAGGCTCAAGCTGCGGGTGTACCGGCCGCACCACCAACTGAAGACTTCCGATCGATCAAATTCCAGATGTCCATGCCTGGCTTGGTTAAAGGAACCGTCCCTATGCTGGATGCGAACGGATCTAACTACGCCCAATGGGAGCATACTCTGACTCGTCTCATCGATCGAACCACTCGGGTCCCTGGTTACCTCTTGAAAGACAACATGAAAGAGATGGACCCCACTGGAGACGATGTCGTTTTTGCCATGATCGAACTGGTCGTCCCATTCGAGATTCAACGCCGTATATCGGGTTCAGCTAAAGACGCCATGCGAACCGTCCGGAGCCTATTCTTTTTCCCCAGTAGAAGTGCTCATGTGACATCCTGGAAGGAAGCTCTAGAAATCAAGTATGATGACGTATCGGAAATTGGCGATTATCTCAGGAAGATCGATGAAAAAGTGTCTGATCTTGAACGACACGGCTTCGAATGGAGCAAGGATGCGGTAACCGGGATCCTATATCAATTAGGACTGGGCAACGCCTTCAACAACGTCAACAACACCTTAAATGCCAGACTGCGTGCAACTCCAACGGTCCCAATCTCCGCACGAGAAGTAGAAGAAACCATTCGTGCCGAGAAACAAATCCAGAGCACCGATACCATTACTCCGGCGTTCAACCGATTAGACCTGAATGCTTTCAGGACCCCTCCTAACATCAATCGACGGGGTGCGGGTAATACTGGCGGACTGTATCGACCTCCGTCGTCTGGACGAGGGAGAGGCATATTCCCTACGTTGTCCCAACCCCGATTATCTAATCCCCCGACCAGGACGTTTCAACTTACTCCTAAGATCGTCCCTCCTGCTGCTGGGAAAACTTCAAAATTCCCGCCTTCACTTTTTATGCAATCGCCGTGTTACGTCTGTCACAACTTTGGTCATTGGTCTGATACTTGTCCATCGAACCAGGTAGTAACACACTCCACTTCTCAGCCCCAATCAGTCGCTTCAACATCAACTTCGAACACACCATCGCAATCCTTCCGATTGAACTTAGTGGATATGAATGGAAACGAATTCACCGTTGATGCAGCAGGAGTGGGTGATGACGAAGGACCCCTTCCGGAAGGAATCTGGGCCTCCGAAGGTTCACTTACTGAAGTGTGGGACGCACCGGATGAGGGCGTGAGTGACACTGGAGCCACTCATATGGTTACAGGGAACCTCGCGCACTTAACTGATGTTCGTCTTTTACCCAGGCCGATACCAATCTCAGTAGCAACCCGGGGACCTAAAGCTTTCGTAACGCATGCTGGAACTATGCACGTCAAAAGTGACGATGGACGACCAATCCCCATTCCCAACACCTTCTATTCACCACTCGCCAACAGCACACTCATCTCAATCCCTCAGTTGGTCAAATCTGGAGGAACTTGGTCTGCTAAAGATGGTGTAATGAAACTTGTATTCCCATGCGGTGGTTGTGTGACTTCTGAACTTAGTGGTAGAAGATGGGTTGTACCAGTAATGCAAACTTCTGAATATCTTTCTGTGCCAAAAAAGACCCAAGTAGAGATCCTTCGCCCTCCTAATTTTTTCAAAACCAACACGACACCACCTGGAGCTCCACCAGCAGTTAACAACGCCTTGATGTGGCACTGCCGGTTTGGACACACGAGCATGAGAAACATCCAAAAGATGCTGAAACATGGCTCTGCGACCGGGCTACCTGAAAAAATTGACAAGACACCTTTCACATGCCTTGACTGCCTCAAAAGCAAGAGCCCCCGATCCATCACCCTCTCATCTTCTGGCACACGCCTTCAACCCCTTGAACTCATAGTTAGTGATGTGGCCGGTCCTTATGACGCATCAGCTAACGGGGCGAGATACATGGTCAACTTACGTGACGTTGCGACCACGTATACTGAATCAATATGTATCGCGAAGCGTGACCAGGTTCTCAATGTCTTTGCCGGTTTTGTCGAACGCATGGAGAGACAAACTGGGCTCAAGGTCAAGGCCCTACGCAGCGATGGAGCTGGTGAATACACCTCGAAGGCCATGAACGCGTGGTGTGCAGCACGCGGAATCATGAATCACCAAACAAACCGATACGAACATCATCAAAATGGGAATGCAGAAAGATCCATCCGGACCGTATCTGACATGGGAAGGACAATGTTACATGCCGCAAACTTTGGCGAAGACATGTGGGCTTATGCTCACACCGCCGCGGCACATGTCCACAATCGGATTCTCAACTCCCATACCGGTGAAAAGACCCCATTTGAATTGATGTTCGGCAGGAAGCCTCACCTGGATTATCTGAAGACGTTTGGTGAGCCGGCGGTAGTCCACATCCCCTGTGAAATTAGGCGGAAACTCGACACTCGCGGAAAGCTGATGTTAATGGTAGGCTATCCACGAGGAAAGAAGGGATGGACTTTCTGGGACCCAGAAACTAAAGTCACATCAACCGTTGATTCCTCATTGGCTCGATTCTTGTCTGATGGACCACCACTACCTCAACCACCGTCGACACATGCTGAAGGCACCACCACTGATACCAATACGAGCAAAGCTGAAATCTCGAAAGGTAGCCTGGACTACGTCTTGAACGCGTTACGTCTAGGTGACTTTGATGCTGAACAAGCGGTTGAGAGTCAAGACGCCATAGCTCTCATGGTACAAAATCAACTGACACCATACGGCTATATACCAAGTTCATATACTGAAGCCATGAAGTTGCCAGACGCTGAAAAATGGCATGCCGCGTGTGTTGAAGAATTGAAACAATTTACCGAAATGGGAGTCTGGGAAGTAAGTGACCCACCCACTGACCAGAAATTAACGGATGTGAAGTGGGTGTTTTCCTTGAAACGAGGCGGACGCTGCAAGGCACGCTTAGTTGCAAAAGGTTTCTCCCAAATACAGGGTATTGACTTCTCCGAAACATTCGCTCCTACGGCCACCTTTGCATCTCTACGAGTCGCCCTCGTCATCGCCGCCTACTACGGTCTCAAAATCAAAGGCTTCGACGTGACGGCTGCCTATCTTCACAGTCCACTTGATCATGACGTTTGGGTTAAATCGCCTCCGGGATTCAAGTTTGGCAAGGCGATGAAGTTGTTGAAAGCTCTATATGGTACAAAACAAGGCGCTCGGTGCTGGTGGAAATTTATTGAAGAAAAGCTGAGGGAGCTAGGCTTCGTACCTAGTCAGTTTGACTCTAGTTTCTATGTGTTGAGGAAGAATGGAAAGATTTGTATGATTTGGTTACATGTTGATGATGGATGCGTAGCAAGTGATTCAGATGAGTTGTTGAAGGAAGTAGAGAAGGAATTAAGTGCTCATATTAAGATTAAGTGGGAGGAAGAACTGACTGACATTGTAGGAGTTAAGATTGATTGTAGATCACCACATCATTACACTCTTTCACAACCGGATTTGGCTAAGAAGATTGTTCAAACCAACGCTGATCTCATGACGACGTTTTCGGCAACGACCCCGGTACCTCCCAACTTATCTTTAGAGACGCCAGCTGACGACAAGGCTCCCCTCGATGCTACACGGTACCTTAGTATTGTGGGAGCAATCAGCTATCTAGCGGTGGGCACCAGGCCAGATCTGGCGTTTCCGGTAAACTTCCTAGCAAGATATTCAAAATCACCTCAAGATGAACATTGGAACGCTGTTCGTCATTTACTCCGTTACGTACGGGACACAACAAATATGGGGCTCGACATCAATCCTCGACAAACATCTTATCGACGGCAGATCGAAACTTTTGTTGACGCCAACTGGGGGGGAGAGTTTGCACGCTCAACTTACGGGCATGTGACTCGACTCTTTGGTGTACCTATAGCTTGGGTTTCGAGGAGACAAGGATGTGTCGCTTCTTCAACGTGCCACGCTGAATTCATGGGCATCGGAGCCGCGTGCAGGGATACAATATGGCTTAAATCATTAATTCAAGACATACTGCCGAAAATCGACACACCACTGATTTTAGGTGACAACAAGGCCTCAATCCATGTCTCGACGGACAACGCAGCCAACAAAAGGACTAGACACACCGAGCGAGAATACTATTATATCAATGAGCAGCTGTATAAGAAAAATGTCAATCTTGAGTGGATACCTGGGAGTGAGCAATTAGCAGATACTTTTACTAAGGCACTGGGCCCGCTGAAATTTAGGGATGCAAGGAGACAACTTGGTGTGATGGTAGTGGATAAATTAATTTCCTAAGCACAAAAGCTGAATGAAATAACTTCTGAAAACTGTTTTTTAATTTCAACATTTTTTACTTTCTACTTTTCTTAACTTAGTCATTCATTTGTTTCTTGTTTTTTGTTGTTTTTGCGTTTCCGCTTGTTTTTCTCTTTGTTTTGACTGTGGAGGGGATACGCTTTGTCTTGCCGTGGGGGGGGGTGTTATGGCCGGAGGCCATGGTAGCTGGAGATAGTGCACGGGGCCACGTCTACGACAAAGCTCTCGGGGCTTAGGTTAGGGATGTAGTACTTCTAGTAGCACTGCTCCTCGATCTTCCGACTCTCTCCATCATTGGAGTCGGAACATCGAGTGAGAGCAAGAGTGCTCACCTGAGTTTGTGTCACTACAAAAACCACTTTTCTGTATCAATCGATACTGTACCGATTCTGTACGTACAGAATATTTACTCCGAAATTTACCCAACGATAGGAGATGCTTGAATCAAATAGTCTAGGTACATAAGCACATTAAGTCATCAAGCGTTTAATCTGCAGAATTGAAGAGTTCTTGAGTCAAGCTTGAAAGAAAGTATCAAAATGATCGATCGAAAGTTGCGTTTGCTGAACTTCACATTTTCACTTTCACATTCAAATTCAACACCAACTTCAACCACACATTCTCGTCACTTCCATCGACTTCAACATTCCATTCGACATCAACTCATACCACATCCGATCACATTTCCAACCCGTCATTATTCAAGCCATCACTCAAATCCACATCAAAAAACTAAACCAAAAATCAACTACAAGATCATCAGTCCATTGATAATCATAATCAGCACAGGACTTTACTACTTACATTCAAGTAAAGATGAACCTCAATCACTCAAACCAAACCATTACGAAAAATTCAAAATCAAATTCCTAAAACCCCTGACCAACACCACCAATCTATATTCGATCAGAATCAACACAAACCAAATCAAACTACCAACTCATCCATTTTATTTACAATCAATTTATATCAAACATCCAGAATTACAAATTGAAAGATCTTATACAAACTTAACTACAATTCGATCCAATCAATCTTTAACTCATATTGAATTTTTAATCAAATCTTATACAGATGGTGAAGTTTCGAACTATTTAAAGAGGTTTAAATCTAATAAACAAGACCAAGTGATTGAAATTAGAGGACCTGAATTGAATTGGTGTCATCCAAATGGTAATCTAAATGAAATCGTCTTTGTAAGTTTCTTTATCGAAAAATATTCGAAACCAAAATTGATCTTTGTCTTTTGACGGGACTGGAAATAGATCGCGGGAGGAACAGGGATCACACCAGCAATCCAACTACTACGTAGGTTTTACACCGAACACATCAATGAAAATCCACCAAATTCAATTCCAAAGATGAAAATCATTCATCTTTCAAAATCAAAAGAATCGATTTATTTAAATGAAGAACTTTTAAATTATTCTAATCTGTATTCAAATTCAGTCAAAATTCATAATGTAGTCACACAACCTTTTAATGGTACTGAATCTGATATTTCGGTTGATAGAATTGGGAAGTTGGAGATAAACGATTTGAAGAAGTGGATTGGAATGGGTTCGAATACGATCAATAGTCAAAGGATGATACTCGTTTGCGGACCTGATTCGTAAGCTTGATTCCACTCAATTCTTCTGTCTCTCTTTGAACCTGTATGACTGAGATAATATCATCATATCTTGTTTGATAGGATGATCAAAGCTATTGCAGGTCCAAAAGGACATGATATGATCTCCCAAGGTGAATTGGGTGGAATGTTAAAAGAATTAGGATATCATCCCGAAGAAGTTTACAAACTTTAGGACAGAAAAGTCAATTTAATAAATATAGAGAATAATATCTTAAAGTTTGGATCTGCTTTTTGTACATTACATTTGAACATTTTCTAAGGCTTTGATCCGATAAAATCTCCAAAGATCTACCTGGATATCCAAACTTTTAACTTTATGCATTTTCATAGTTTTTGGTAAATCGTACTGAAAAAGAGCATATAACGAAAAATCAGATCAATTTTCATGAATGAATCGATGAAGAGAGACGCAAGAATCAAAGCACCTTCATCTCGGCGATCACTTCACCATTAAACCCCCATTGTTTTGATTTTCTTTGAATGTAATCTCGAGTGGATGTTTTATGAAGTGAATAGATTTCTGATTTAGCTAACTATTTAGGTTATATCGAATAAGAGTCAGATCGAAGCGTTGGACGTGATGAAGGAGATCGAAACTTATAGGTGAAGGAAAACTGACATGACAAGCTATCTCAAGAAAGACCATATCGATTCCTTTACGTTTGGTACCAAAGGGTGGATTCATAACCTAATTCAAAGAAAAAATCAAGCATTCAAATTTATTCATTCTCAAACAGCCAGTAATCGAGTTTAGACGTTATTATTACTAACGACTGTGTCGAACAATAATGGTTCTAGACTTGTTGGTTCAATTGATTTTGGGACTGAAGATTTTAATCGGTTCAGGAAATCGGGATGTGATATATCTGATTGAATGAATTCGATCGAGTTTCTCGAATTCTCTTCATCTTCTCTGTCTTCTTCATCAGCTTTATCTGCATGATTTGATTCATTTTCATCCTTCAATTCTTTGGTTTCTGATTCTGATTGCGGTTCTGATCCTGACTCCGAACCCGAATCCAAGTCTTCCTGTTCTTGCAAGTCCAATTTTTTCAAATTTTCTAAAGCAATTTCAATCGCATCTGTATCCAATTCAACCCCAAGAACAGACCTTATTTTCCAAATCAAAAAATGGAAAACCCCAATCTCCATCTTAATTCAAGTCGGAATAAAAAAGTGAAGTAGATTGGAAACTCAACTTTGAACCTAAATAAACACAAGCAATCGAAAGTAAACCCGTACCTGAACCAAGATCTAAGATCGATTTATTTGTGATTTGATCAAAACTATTATGAGCTGTAAAAATCATTCTTGATGCTAAATGAGCAGAAGTTACCTAATATGAACCCGAATAGAAAAGCCAAATAAACATCCTATTCAAGTCAGTTCATGTTTCTTCCATTGAGAGGCATTGCTGAAAATTTACTTGAAAGGAAGTTTTACTGACATATTGTTCTAATTCAACTTTGGGTGTATCTAAAAAGTATCATTTTATAATTCATAAAGGGCTTTCTAAAGATTAGTTCATGATTTGATTATTGCATTACTCAAATGTGATATTCAGAGAAGAATACTAACGAAATCCTTCAAGTGATTGTAAAAAGCTTTCTAAGAATTTTAATTTCATGATTTCAAAATGATTTGTTTTTGATTGATGATTATTTACTGGGAGTCGAACTTGAAGGGTATAAGATGGAGATGTTCGGTTGGCGAATGTTTCATCCTATGGAAGCCGTGGAAGGTTGGACACCTCGCGTTGCGATCCAAAATTTTGATGGGTTATTTTTTGCATTGTTCTGTACAATGAAAATCAGAAATGCTCAAAAACTATAGTTTTCGACGATATATTATCTCAAAAGCATTTTTTGCATCGCGCCTTAGAAGCGTTAGTGTGATATTCCTTTACTCTATCATCGCTTTCCCTGCTTCTGCTTCTTGGAGAAATCTTCGGTATTGTTGCCTCGGTGTCTTTTATTTGCTACAACAGAGCAAGGAATGAGCGAGCGTTTCCGGATATCTACATTTGTCGCAGATTCAACGGGCGATGACCAGATCTTGAAAGAAAGAGTGCAGCAGCTCCTCCTTTCTCATGGAGAGCTAGATCTTTTGCCACTCGATCCATCACGTTGGATTTTGTACGGTTTTCCGTTTTATGTTTAGCCATTTTGAGGTGAAACACTTCACGCGTCTTTTGCATGATCTTCCTTGAGACTTGCACGGAGTAGTTGAGCATCGGTTTCTCTCTGCGGCTTGTTTTGCTACGGTATCCGCTTGTTCTTCCATTTCAATGCCTTCCCGCTCATGTCCTGGTGAACAAGATGCTTCATTTTGGGGTCCGACATGTACCTGCTGACAAAGTTTTCTGATAAGTTTAACTGATCGTTACATAGGTGTTAGTGTGGGCGGTTCATGAATTTGTTGAAGTGCTACATATTTTCCTATCGCTAAATAGCTGGAATAGACTAATAGCATCTCGAACGTGTAACATACTCGTTGCGATCACAAAGATAGTGGAAACGTTCAAATGAAGAATCCTTCATGATCCTAGCTAGCAGGTCTCAAGCTTTCAAACACACCGTGGTACATACGCTAGGATCGAAACACAAAGACCTTTCAGTGGTACAGCTGAATTGTGACAGATCAAAGGCCATCATATAATGGGTCTACACCCTGCCCCAAGTTCTCCCAGTTTATGTTCTGCGTCAACATGCAATTGATCATGTGTTTCACTCGACCATCAATATTTCTCGTCTTCCTCGCTTTCGCACATGCCGTTGCCCCGCACCACTCCCCAGTAGGCCTTCTCGATGATTTGCGCGCTGCAAGACGTGGGTAGAGTTCTAACCAACATCCTCCACTAGAGATTATCTGTTATAATTCTTTTCCCAGACGACTTTCAGGCTGATCTGTTCAATGTTTTTAGAATCGGGTGCAGGCACCGCCGAACTGGGTCAAGTGGAACCGGAGAGCATTGTAACATACCGTCAGTCGTACACTTGGTTCAATCATCTACCAATAAAGTCTTGAAAATCTCTAGACTTGTTTTTCATATTCGAAGCGTACTTATTGCTTTTTTTTGAGCTCAGGTTGGAATGGTGATAGACCGGATTTAAATCGTGAGCCCAAATGGATGCACGAAAAAGGCAAGTCACTGTCAGTTTGAGTTTTCATGCGATGTGTGTCCTTAACACATAATGTACCTCTCAAATGCAGATCTGTTTGTGCCGCTTGCTACTTCATTATTCGACAAGATTCGAGGGCACACTGCTCTCCGCACAATTCCGAATGAGGACAAGGAGATGTATTCATTCCCCGAGAATCTTCTCTCCCTGCTTATAAAAATCGCCCTGAAACCCGCAAAAAACGATGAGAACAAACCATGGGAACTAGGCATGCACCATGCTGTAGACTACTTGAATGCTGGTCAGTACCAAGTCCCTCACCAGCCCGTTTGCCGCGCCCTTGAAGAGGCCTGAAGAAAGAATCACACAAGCCATACAAACATCACTGACTCGATACATTGACATCCTTTATCTAGAGATGAAGACTTCCCTTGAAGCAAAGGACGTAGAGCTGGCTAGCAAGTTACGGAGCCTCCCTCTGGACGTACAAACCACAATCCTGGAGCGAGCTTCAATTCCAAGTATCAAATATCTGAGCAAACTCTTCACTGAACTACTCGCGGAGAATCCACTGCGCAGAGATGCTACATTGCGCAGATTAGTTTGGCAAGAAATGCTACTCTTGAGTTATTTTAGTCGAGTAGACCGAGAAGCGTTTCGAAATTTACACCTTGATGATGTATTCTTAACTACTATCGTACAGGCTCATTCCTTTGATGTCCAGAAAGCTGGAGGTAGAGCTTGGTTTGGGGGCATGTCGACTGCGCCCATTTCACTATCCGACGAACTAGCAAATAGGGTTGTTCTTGAGAAGCGTTGGCCGTTAGCGGATTATTATCAAGACTATGATCGACTTCTCAATGGTACGGTCTTTACCTTTAGACCATATTGCTTTATGACATGATGAATCAGTTCATTTATCCTTGTTGATTTCCTTCAACACAATTTCTTCATACAGAGGGCGAAGGAGAATTGAAGGAAAGGCTAGATCGCTTTTTATTTACCTACGTCATATCTAGCTCAGGCGATGCTTTCAAACACACGAAGAGTGCTAGTGCTCTCGTTCCCAAACTTACTAAGCTACCCACGGGCTGGTGGCTAACTTCATCACAAACTTCGATTGACGGCAAAGTGAGACAATTAGTCAAAGAGCTCTTTGAAAGTATATATTCAGATTATATCACGGTAGTCACAGCAATCAATGAAAAAAACGAAGCAGGGGCCCGTTCAGGCTACATGTATACTATATTATTCTTGGACACGCATCCATACACAGGAATCAACGGTCGTCAAGCAAGTATTTTGGCTAGATATCAAGCCGCACAACATTTGTGCAGATATTCAGTAATTGATTGTGGTCAAATCTTTTCACATTCAATGCAAGACCATAGAGAGGTGAAGCGCTGGTTAAGATCTTTATCAAGATTCTGGTCAACAATAGATCATAGTCATAACCCACTTGCTTCTCACAGATTCAGTCACTTCAAAAAATGAGATGTGATTTGTTTATAAATTCTTCAATGTTTGAAGTGGATGTGCGCTCTGCAAAACACTTTTCTTCATCTGGTCTATATTTCTCTCAGTCTGATTTATAATTTCATGCATCCTTACTTCTATTATAATTACACAAGAATTTCAAACTCATGTATCATCTCTAGTTGGAATTGACCATCAACAACACCTTTCATCACCATTTAATTGAATTTCCTGCATCTGTCTTCAAAAACTTTTCAAGCATGTCTTGAGGCTTGCAGAGTCAGAACTCTCCTCAAAGAACAGATCAAATTCACCATCAAAGTGACCCTTGCTTTTCCTCTTCATAAGCTAGCCCCCCCACTCCGTCGCCGTCAATTTGCTTCCTGTTTGTACCTTGGGCCTCGGCTTCCACAGCATCTTCCATAGCGTCTACCATGNCCCCCCCACTCCGTCGCCGTCAATTTGCTTCCTGTTTGTACCTTGGGCCTCGTCTTCCACAGCATCTTCCATAGCGTCTACCATGAGTGTCAGTGTGAAAGGCACCGGGATTTGGTGGTGTGATCGATTCTAGAATGAAGGTTTGCTGCAAGAGTCACAGCAGTGAGAGTTTTGTGATAAACTCCGCTTGTGCGCCTCAGCCTGTCACGGCCCACCTTTCGGTGATTATTCAACCGATCAACACCTCACCCGGATTTTTGGCCACCTAACTGGATTCCTTCGTTTTCTTATGGCACTCGTGACGCCATGGTCTTCTTTCTCTTGACCATCGACATTGATCCTTCTGATTGCGTCTCAGCTCTCAAAGTATCCCTTTCTGTTTCCATCAAAATTCAATCATCCATGTTTCTGTTCAATAATCCCGGTCACTCCACCGCGGAACTCGAAGGAATAATCTTGTGTCAAACGGACCTTTGCGAAACTAAAGTTCAGCAGGATTCATCGTCGCAAGACAATTCATAGCCTAGTCGAGCTTCTTGAAGAGAAGTCTTGATAAGAAACACGAACGAGAATCATCGCTGATCGAAGCCGCTGGTCTCGTTCTTCGACGGAGCTCTTGGAGTGACTAGCCCCTCAGCAAGGTATAGCAGGATGGAATCTAGTCTCGCAACTCAGCTATCCCTTTGGCGCGAGATTGTCACTGGACTTCACGAGACAAATCACCCAGTAGAGCAAAATCCCCTCATCATTGAAAAGTGTTTTGAAGAGCTTGACTTCAAAGGGTTTATTTGGTCAAAGGAATCGATCCTCAGTGCCTGTCTTCAACTCCGCCTACCAAAAAGTGCGCATCATCATGACAGAGTAGCTGAACTGCGCGATCATCAATTATTGGAAAATTCATCCATTGAAGTCAAAGACATAATTCAGATTAGCAGATTGGAGCTCAAACATCAACCCGTAGGCCTCATGGATTTACCTATCGAGGTCTTTGACAACATACTCAGTACTTGATTGCATAGCACAGCTTGAAGACTCTGAGATCTACAAAGAAAGGAAAGAAGGAGAGGTGGTGATCTCCGGTCCAGGCACGCAAGCGCCATATGCAACCTACTTGTATCCACACGTGCCAATCTTGAATAGTAAACAGACCTTTTCAGTCAGACCTTTTGAGTCACTTCTCGTGAAAACCAGCAACTATGTCCACCATGGCTATGGAGAGTAAGCCATATGATCAACTTGTTTGTGAACCGATGTTTTCTAATCACAATTAATTACTGCTACCAAATTTCAGAAACCACAATTTCCTACATCTTTTCCAGCACCAATTGATCTACGGACCAAAGATATCCTACTCAAAGAAGCGCGCTATGTCAAATCACTATCACTCTTCCTTTCTGAAAATTGTAGTGAATCTCCTGGTGGATATTTGGTGGATCCTTTCTATGAGAATCTTGGGCCTAATATGTAAGATTTTGTGAGACACCTCTCTCCATGTGATCACTGACCTTGAGAGTGCAAAAAACCAATAAAATCTTACTACTTTTACCTCTTCCTTTTCTTGATTTGTTCAGATCCATTCAGCATGATAGTTTACAGAGACCAAAAGTCCGAGAAGGTTATAGAGAGCCAAAATTGAATATGTTATTAAAACTCATTGAACCCATCTTTTTCTAATGTAAACTTAGTCAAAGTATGATACATCAAAATAT
>KZ121374.1:963-20240 GCA_002157025.1 Melampsora abietis-canadensis | reverse complement strand
GGCTTGAAATCATATTTCAGATGACACGGTTACGTTCCTATGTCGTAACGGTGGTACTTACCAGCATTACTATCCTCGTGATCAACACTAACAACGGGCACAATCACATTTTGAATCATTGTTTTAAAGAATGGCAATGTTGAAAACTGAATGGTTACACTGTGTGTTGACAATTTTGTCATTCGCCAGATCTGGTCAACAGCAGTCCAAAAGGAGCATCACATCATCCAATTCTTGCGCCTCTCGCGTATTGCCTTCTTTCTCACTGACACATCCCAAGACATCTATTCATCAGGAGTCACCCGCGAAAGGAAATAAAGGCAATCCTGTCATCATACCCACCATAAAGTTGAATCTTGTTCTCCGGCACTCTCTGACCTCTTTCACGAACTGGGAGTCAGGCTTCACGCCGTGGTAAGTAAAAGCCTTAAGAGATCTCCAACCAAAGAACCCGTAATTGGATCTTTGATAGCTTTTCAGAATGCCCTGATCAGGACAATTCTACAACAGCTGTTTTTGCTTAAATCCTTTGCAAAAGTTATGTGACATGGCATTTTCAAAACTCTAAGTGCATCAAAATAACATTGAAGACTAGTCAAGATTGGAGAATTAGGATTGGGTGGATAGATAGATAAAAATATCTTGCTTCATGATGTGAGATTGACTGTGATGAATTTTCTGTCTACGGTTGTATCCAAATTTCCATCGTATATATATCAAAAAGCTATCTGACAATCCGAAGCAGGGTTTCATTTGATAAGCAAGCAATCAAATCTTCATGAATCTTAAATTCTGTTTTAAAGTTGCTTGTTCTGTATCTTACGATGCTTTGATAAAGCTCCGCCAGAGCTGTGGTCCGATAAGGTCTTGGTCGTTCACATTTGAGATTCTGTTTGTAAGATTTTAGGAGTTCATCTGCATTTGATCATCATTGTCAAAACTGCAATTCAATTTACAATAAGATTCATTTGTACACTGTCACCATCACAAACTGCTTCATCAAATCAAGAACTTCATTTTTGTAAAAAATAGATGTATGTATACTACAAACAGACATAAAAACATTCATCAAGACTTTCCAATCAGATTGTCTTCTTTTTTAGTTTTTCTTTTTTAAAAAACTTTTTATTCAAACAAAAAACATGTTGCAGGGAAAAAGAAAAAAACGAGGTACCAAGATAAACCCAATATAAAAAAATGAGCAATCAATTCCTTCAAATCACCTTTCTTTTTTCTTGCTAAACCACTTCTTCAAACTTAGATTCCTTTTTCTTTTTGAAATCCTAATTTGATCCTATTCAAAACCTGTAATTTTTCACCTAAACTTTCTTTCTTTTCATTCAAACTTGAATTCTTTAAAGTTTGAATCAAATATGAAACATCAGCTTGTAAAGTTAAACTTAATTTATTTAACTTCTTTTTTTCAATTAGTTTTGATTTTGATTTCGATTCAAATTCTTCACTGATTGCAATCGCTCGTTTCACAATCTCATTTGGTATTCCTCCCATTTTGGCTACATGAGGTCCATATGATTTAGGTGAAACTCTAGGGGAAAAAAATCCAAAAACCAAAAGATCAGAATTATCATTGGATCGGTTTCAAAAGATAAAAAATTTAAGCTCACCCTGTAGTAAGCTTATAAAGAAACAAAACCTCTCGAGTCTCTTCGTCCACATTTGTCAACATATACTTTGGAGCTATGTTTGGATGATGAGCGAAATCTTCATTAAGAGCAGAATAATGAGTCGCAAAGAATCCTAAACAACTACAATGTGTAGCAAGTCGATGACTGATCCAGAAGTTCCATTCATCAGTCATCATTCCAAGAAAACTACACGAAGGACTTTGAAAAAGGATCGATCAGTGACTCACAGCACTGCAAAAGCTATAGCGTGACCATCAAAGGTACTAGTACCCCTTCCAAGCTCATCAAGGATCATTAAAGACTTTGGTGTAGCTTCACTGAGAATCTTTTTAGCATCATCCATCTCAACTGAAAATACAAACCATCATCAGATTTTTCAATCAGTAACTCATGAGATTTTCAATTGATTGAAATATGGAATCACCTTTGAATGTACTTGCATGTGCAAAAATATGATCACTAAGAAATAACCAAAATCCATGATCCTGAGTCACATCTCATCCAAGTCTACATTCATGAGAAGATCAAAATCCACAAACCTTGCCCCCATTCTGGTACAAATCCTATCCACTGGAGATATCCGAGCACTTGTAGCAGGAACATAACACCCTAATTGAGCCATGATAACCGCTACACAAGTCATCCGTAAAAGGGTGGATTTTCCAGCCCTAGGAAGATCCGTACTTAGTATTCAACTATTCACTCAAAGAGTTGACAGTTAAAACAACTCACATGTTAGGTCCGGTTAGAAGAATCATTCGACACACATCGCCTCCGACAATAACATCATTAGCAATAAAATCAGATTCATCCCGTCCAACTGCACAAGGATGTCGTAGAGTTTCAAAGCGGATTTCAGCTTGTGGTAAATCCAAAATCTCAGGACGACAACTTGGTTCTCCAATCGCAATTGAAGCTTGTGCTAATGAAACCAAACAATCAATTTCGGCGACTGTTTTCACTGTTAGTAGCCAATCAGGATAACTTTGATCAAAGAGAGCAAAGACCTGTACAAAAGAAAACAGTCCGATCCGAATGATCAGTACGAATTTCCGATTTTCTTCTCAATGGAATATCGACTCAAACTTACTCTGAGATGAAAATCTTTCAAAGCTGACGTTTTCTTTTCTCTAGCTTGTTTTAGTTTTTTAACAAGTTGAGCCGATTGAGGGCTATAATATCTTGCACAATCTTTAGTCCCTGACATCTTGGTCCAATTAGAAGGTGCTTTGATCTTTGCAGGAACTTGAATTTGATAGATATCTTTGATTCCAATATGTTTGTATACCACATCCTTTGATCTATGTTCAATGAGTGAAATCTCAGTATTGGATCCAGGATTATAGATCGATAGATAACAAGAATACACGAACTTGAGAAGTTTCTTTGCAGCTTCCAATTCATCATCTAAACTTCCTTCAGCTTCTCTCTCCTCTTCAATCGCAGCATCATACAATTCATCTTTCCCCTCCAAAGGAAGTAAATCCTTCTTCTCTTCATCTAATGTAAACATCTCTTCAATATCCACAATCAACTGGGCCACATCAGGTACCTTTCCTAAAAGTTGATCCAGAATCTTTGGTTGATCATTACCAATCGCAGTTTTTAAAGTTTCAAGTGTGGTTTGAATCTTTTGAAACGATTTCAAAACTTTCAAAAAGTTTTTCACCGTACAGGATCCTGCGTGAATCCGACTGATTAACCTTTCAAGATCTGGTAATCCAGTCAGAATACCAAACTGATCCACAAAGTCCGGATGTTCGATCAGATATGTGACAGAGTCTAATCTCATTTCAATCGCACTAGCACTTTGTAGAGGTGAGCATAGCCAATGTCTGAAGAGTCTTTTACCTACATAAGCACATCAAGAGAGGTGAGTCTGTGTAGTGGTTTTGATTAATGTCAAAGTCGAACCTACCAAAAGGAGTTATACATCGATTGAGAAGCTTCAAAAGACGACTGTCTTCTCCAAGGTCACCTTGAAGTAGCTCCAGATCTGAGATTGTTTTACCATCGAGTTGCATAGTTTCAGTCGGACGAAAGACATCTAATACTTTCCTGTTAATATGAAAGAGCGGAAAGCAAACAGATGACTGTAAGTTCTTTGACATCCATAGTAAATCATCCACACCTAACACTAACACGTTATCACAGCTAAGTAACTCTTTATCCAAATTAAGTTGTCCAAGGTACCATAATAATCCTCCCAAAGCCATCATAGTTTCAGGTTTCGAGTGAAACGACGAAATAGCCTCTGGAATCTTTTTCTTAGCTTCCCCAAACAATTCAGAAAGTCTAGAAAGACATTCATCGATTTCTAAAAATTCATCGTTCTTAAGTGCTGTCCAAGTACAATCTGAAGATGCAATGTTTTTTAATACTCTCATCGTAGAAGTTGATAATCCAGCTTTTTCATGAACGATCTCTTTAGGTCGGAATCGACTCATGACCGTTTCTAGATGAGTTCGATTGGCTGAATCGTCAAAGTGTGATAAGTTGAATTCAGCGGTTGAAGCATCCAAAATGACGACACCGAATCTGAAAGGCAGATCAAGGAGAGAAATGAGACCGCCACATTAGCTGAATGGTAGATTGATGGACTCTTTTTCGAATTTTGAATTTCTTAATCTCACATTGGTAGGCCAGATTCTCCTATCGTCTCCTATAAGATGTAGAATGAGGATATGGTGAGGCATAATACTAGGACTTTGAATAAATCTCAAGAACTGACTTTGATAGCCATAAGACAAGTAGCCGCATCATCAGTCAAGATACTACCATCCACAATCGTACCAGAGGTCACCACACTTCTCAATTCCCTTCGTACAATTTCCTTTGCTCCAGGTTTAGCTTTAGGTTGGGATTTAGCAGATTTCGCGCTTGGAAGACTTCCTTTGTTCCGCATTTCTGCTCCTAGTGCTGTTTCACATTGGTCTACCTTACCTACCTTTGAAATAGAATCACAGTGTCAGGACTATTATGCACTCTATCGTCTATGTAGCCTTTTGGAACGGGGTAAAATGATTGATCACACACTTTGTACCCTTTTGCTAGAAATTTGGCAATCCAAAAATCTACTGAAGTCTCAGGTACTCCCACCATAGACTGACAAGAAGACAGAAGAGGTTATAACGTCAAGCCAACTAGTTAGCTTGCTTACTTTACTCAGAGTTGAGATCAGATTTTTACCATCTTGACACGTTTAGTGATCTTAAGGTCAAATTCCCGATGACCTATCATTGCATCACCTTCGTAGAGTTCAGAGAATTTTCCTATATACAAGGAAAGCCAGATGGCAGATTCAAATCAATCTTCGATTTCAGTTTTTGATTTGGAATTGGAGGATGTTTACCTTTCTGGAAAAAGAGTACAGTATCAAAGTGTCCTAAACGGTGATACAATCAACAAAGGTAATGTCAAATGCGATGAGACAAGACGATGTCAGGTGTACTCACTTTGTTTGATTTCCCAAAACTGAGTTTCAAAAGGCGTCATAGATTTCCAATCTTCTCTTGAGATATAAAGGGTCCTAGGATCGTATTCGGGTGACCCAATAGGATTTTGATCTGCCTACGAAGATATGATGTCGAATTACAGATTTTCAAAAATCAGAAGACATGTTGTTTTGAAGTCAAGCATGTATCCGTACATCACGTATATCTCTAAGAAATTTCCAAGGAGCTTGTTTGGATTCATTTTCGGATTTCTCTTGTTGTTTTTTCTTCTCAGCTGTAGTCCAAAGCGCACTTGTGGAACTTTTTGTATTAGAAGTTTTTGATTTAACTTTAGAGACACGTTTGACTGGTACTTCAGTATCGGATTCTTGACCATCAAAGGAAGCATCCGCTAAAGAAAACATAAAGGTATGGTTAGAATCCAATGTGGATCGTCATAGGGTTTGAGAGATTGATTTTGAAAGACGAACAATCAAGATCGTCCAAGTTACTAGAAACTTCTGTGTTACTGTATTCCTCAGACTGAGAAGCGGCTGATGCATTAGATCCATGAGAGTAACGTGGCTTTTTGGCAACATTTGACTTTTTATTAGCTTTAAGAGAAAGGAATTAATAAATTGACGAGGTGAAACATCAGACAAGCAGGATCGATACAATTGTTGATTGATGAGACTTCCGAGTGAAAGAGGAAGACATACTGCTAGGTTCATCAATTTCTGATGAGTTAGGAGAGTTATTCATCACTACACTTTTCCGTTTGTTGGCCTTCCTTGTAGTGAGCATTGGCATCTCCTCGTCCTCATCCTCATCATTAACGGATGGAGGGATTGATGTGCTTTCACTGGCTTGATTGGCTGGAGGATCAGATTTGGTATCTGGCTGAGATTTGACGGTCGTACTGGAACTTGGAGTAGACTTTGGCTGAAAAAATGACTGTATAGGATCAAAAGTAAAAGAAATGAGCCAAAGAAAGAGTCAATGACTTTGATTATATAAGAAGACAGATAACAAACTTACACCCAGCGTGACTTGCTTCATCTTCGCCTTCTGAGTCGAGGTGGAATCGGCATTACTTCGATGTTTAGTGTTGAGATTACTTTTAGGCGTTGCTGGCATTCTGACCTAGTAATCTTGAGTGATCGGTTGTGGGTTTCTTTTGCTTTTGATTGAGTTGATCTCGATCGGTAAACAGACTCCTCGACCAAGAAATTTGAAAACTTTGAAAACCATTCAATCAATTTCCACTAACCAACCTGTAAACCTCACCCCAATTCACATTCACCAATCACGGTACATACATACTACTGACAGACACGGTACCAGTTACCAAACACATCTTCAATCAACTTCACTACAATAAATGGGTATTTCCTCAATCGATTTCAACTTAAGTAAGTCTTGAACGCCGTCGGGCAGTACCCAACAAAGAGTGAAACAAGGAACTGGAACTAGGTCTTCCAATGAAAATGCGTAATCCCTTTAGATGTGGTGTTTCAGGTCTTGCCAGATAGTCAGAAATCAAAATGGTCATCTACTGATGACACTCTTACAAGACTTGATCAGCAATATCGTGGCCGTCTCCAATGACGATGATGTTAATATCCTGTCTAAAGGAACAAACTTTAATCAGCCTTTCCAAACTTGGACCAAATGAAAATATTAGGAAGGATAGTTTTTGAATGAAGGGAGAAAGAGGTTCGATATATCTGTATAAGGCTAATTATGCGACAAGAGAGGGAAATTGTTGTATGTAGTCACGTGACAGGGTTTCAAGACTTGGTGATTTTTGAAAAAGTCGCGTTCAACTTCCATTCACTCATGATCATCTTGAGACTTGCAGTTCATTATGAAGTTATCCTCAAAACAACCAACTTCAAGTTCAAGTTCAAGTTTTCAAACCAATTCATCAATCAATCCATTCACCATCAACGAGACTTCCCGGGACCAAACTCAAACAAACTCGAACCACCAAGCAATCAAAACACTAACTCAAACTTGTACTCAAATCATAGCTGAATTCATCTTGAGTATCACCAAAACATCAGAAGAACAATCAACTCACGAATCTACGAATGATACACATCTTCAGATTCAATTCGATCTAATCTTTAACTTCATCTTTGATTCTTATCAAAATCAACCAAAGATCAGTTCAGAACAATTCAAACCTATCATCCAATCCATCTTACAATCTATCAATACTACAAATCATCATCATCATCATATCAGAAAACGTCAGAGTGGTCCTCAACAATCATGTAGTCATCAACTACCATTTGCACTATATGCTTCGGTTCTCAATGCTTACCAAGATGTGACTATCTTCAATACAAATTCAACACAAACCACATCAGCTTTGACACGGAGGGAGCCATATGCCAAGTTAGTTTTGAAAGATGAAGCCAAATTCAAGATCTTATTCAACTCGGTTCCACCTTCAAACCTGAAACCCAAACTGAATTTGAATTATCTTACGATTTTGAACTTCAGTTGGTATTCTTCATTCTCAGACCAAGATTTGAGAATCATTCATCAATCAATAAAATCTTCTATAATTATCCTTAGACTTGATTATACTTCGATTACTGATTTAGGAATATTTAATTTAACTCATGAATTCAATTTACAAAACAAATTCAAACCTTTGCCTTCTAATCTCAAGGAGTTTGATTTGGATTATTTAGGCTCGGATCGTCAATTGAATTGGTGCAAATTGAGTTTTTTGAGTCTCAAAGGTTTGAAGTCCGTCACTGATCGATCTTTGGTTTATTTATCAAAATTTCCTAACTTGAGTTTAATTGGTAACATTCACATTTTCGATCTCTTCATCATCTTCACTGATATCTTACATTCTTCTGATCTTCCTAATTCACTGTTTGCATTCTTGCAGTTTACTGATATATTGTTTATGAATCTCTTGACTTAGATTTAAATCAAACTTCTTGTACTCAAGCTTGTCGTCAAATCATAAACCAATCAATAATCAAATCTTATCAAAAACTTGTACCAATTCAATCATCTTCTCAATCATCAACCACACTAAAACAATTTCATAACCCGAAATCTAAATCCGAAATTGAATTATTTTCAGGAAGATTGACACCAACCGAAAAATTCTTACAATTTACAAAGTTTTTAAACATTGATTTGATCAACTATGAATTTGTTCAAATTAATTGGATTGATAATAATGATCAACCCAGTGAATTTCAATCAAATTATCAAGCTTCTAATTTACACAAAAAGAAAGCTTTTTTTCATAAATCAATTCAGATTGAACCTATGGAAAATCCAATGGATCATTCACTTTGTTTGATTCTTGATCTTCCATTTAAATCAGCTCAACTTAATCCTATTACAATCACAACCACTTCAACTCATTTTGATCATCAACTGAAGGTGAAAAGGAATTTCAAGACTTCTAATACTTTGGCTCTTGATGATGATTTATCTTTACTTAGTTCTTATCAAAACAAAAGGTCAAAGAAGTAAAATATCATAATTACTAAGCTCATCATCCAGTTATTCAACCATCAACATATATCACCTCTAACCCTTAACCCCTAACCCCCAAATATTCAAACTTGGTAGTTTTTGACCTTACACCACATTGACCTCAAAAAGTTTGTTTTCATTTTTTTTCAAAGCTAGCCTGGACCCATACCTGAATACTCTAGCTATGGCCTTTGGGACCTTAAGTCCATAAGGACCCTACCTCCAGTCTGAAAATTTGGATTAAGGTTCCAATGGTTCAGGCTCAAGCTTGGAGGGTTGATGAGCATCCACAACAGTGTGTGGATTCTGCAAGCTCTGAGCCAGAGCCGCAATCCTACTTTTTGGAGGTAGGGGGCTCAAGAGACACTGTCTTCACAGTAGTAGACTTGAAGGTGGGAGGAAAACTTAGTTGAGTTAACAGACTGTGAGGAAGGAGATGACACAGTTGTAGCAATCTCAGTAGTATCCTTGTAGTGAGGGTTTACATGTTTTACCATCCTCTCCTTCCTTCCTTTTTTCTCTATAAGCTTTCACTTCCTCCACTCCTGGTCTTATGTTTCATCTCTGATTCTTTTTATGGTCTCCCTCTAGGAGCTTACACTTCCTCCACTCCTGGTCTTACATTTCATCTCTGATTCTTTCTTGTGGTCTAGACTACTAGTCCAGTGGAATCACAGTGCCTGTGGAGAGCTCCAACAAGTACAGAGGCTTGTCTTTGTACTCTTGAGGGCCCCAGAAGGGCTCCAGATGTCTAGGGCACTCTCCACAGGCACCGTGAATAAACCTTGGTTATAAATCAGTTGGGGCTTTGGCCTACAAGTCACTTCCCAGTGAAGGTTGGGTGAACCTTGAACTTACACAGACATGCTCAAAGAAGATATCCAAAGACCAATACAGTTGGTTTTGAAAAATTTGGTTGTACAGGTGTTGTCTGATGGCCACAGGTGACATGTGGTGACTCACCTGATTGTATCCAGTGCCTGTCCAAAGCTACCTTTCCTGAAATCTGAGGCCTCTTGACCTTTCACCTCAAGCTGTTCAAGGTCCACAGTAGTGCAAGGTTGACTGTGGTGGTAACAGTCTTGCAAGGTCTGGCTCTAAGATTCTCACTTGTTTTAATTTGACAAACCACAGGTATCATGACCTCAAATATAACACCAGTGAGAAAACATAAAATATAATATGATAGGAAAATTGAAACTTCACAACCATACAGAAGAAGGTTTGTTTACGGATTTTATTTGAAATCAGCCCCCCCAGTGAGGGTTGACTCTCCCCTTTTAGCCGGGGAAACAAAAAAATCAATGTACAATACAAACATGAGATGGGAAATGGGTGGTCTGGACTCCTGGAACACTCTCTAAGTTAGGTGAATTGAAACAAAATTACATATGTACTTATTTTTGTTGATCTGGTTCACAATGTCACAAGCATTGCCTTCCAGCAACTAATGTTCAAGTTATTGTGATCACTCCAACCCCCCAAAAAGGGAGGAGGAAATGGTAATACGCATGGCTTTGCGTTATAAGCTACAAAGTGGAAGAAATCAAAAAAAATGAAAATATAATTGGGTTGTTCTGATTGGCTATGATATGATAAGGAAGAAAGCTACACCTGCCATGTTTGTATCCGTGTAGCACATCAACATGAACACACAAAATTCTTCTCTTAGACCCTCAAAGGACACATCAAAGGGAATCCTGGCACATCTTCCCCTTATTAAATGGGATGTTGAAAGTCAGTTGACCCCAGCTAATGACACAGGATTCCACAAATCTCACAACCAAATCATTGTTCACAAAGGGTGCTCAAAAACAATCTTAATTTTAAATTCAACCAAAAGACTTGGAGATTTCCTTCAAAATTCTCCGTGTGTGCACATTGATGTGCTACAAGTATATTGACATGGTGAACACAGCCAAGGCCGATTTCCAAGGATGATCACTAGTTGGTTAAATGCACTGCCTATCATATATCCCATTGTAGGCATATTTCTCAGGCAAAACTCTGTGGTGGATGAAATTGAGTTGTTCTTGAGTAAATGCAGAGCATTCTCTACTGCAGCAACCCTTGTGGGGCAAAACCTGAGCAAGTTTGTCTCCTCTTACCTGTTTTTGCTTCCAGATCCTTGTTTCCCAGGCAATTTGGTGAATACATGATTCATATTTGAGACTGCCACCTTTATTTCTCAATCACCTCTCCAGACCACCCGCCATGTGATATACTCAGATTTTTGAATCAGAATACAGTATAAAAGGGGGAAGTCAAACCTTACAAGGGGGGACTGATTTTAGTAGACTCCTTGCTTAATCATTCTTTATTCCAAGTTTTTACAATCTTGTGCTGAATTGAATAAAGCAACCAATCAAAATTATGTCATGATTATCATTGGGTTTCATTCTCTAGCAAACATCTTTATGGCCAGTACCAACACCAAGTCAGAAACACTGGCTGTTGCTGTTGAGGTGCAGTGCACTGGGGTTTTTTCACCCAGCCTGTAATGTTACAGATACCAGGTAAAAACATATTTCAGGATACCACAGCATCACAGCTGAAGTAGCACCCGGGACAGCAATATTTGCTGCTGTTGTGGTTCTAAACCTCCCAATTAAGCAGGAATGAAGGCTGGATGCCAAATCCAGCCAGACCACCGTCTACATTGATTTCAAGCAACTCGTTCCTACATGAATCTACCCCCAATGAGGACACCATATTGCCAAATCTGGTCTAGGCCTAGGCAAACCAGTCAACAACATCAATCTAGACACACTGTCCAAGAGGTCCCTGCCACAATGAACAAAGTGAACATAAAGTTATATTCAGACTCAAATCCTTGCAAGTCCCACTTTCTTCAACATTTCTCAATCTCATTCAATTTCTCATCATCAATTCCCTTTCCATTAATTTGATTCCATCTCTCATAACTCTTTTCTCATTTTTTGAGTCTGCCAATTTCTATTAGCTATCACTTCAATCACTATCTACTTATACACAAGGATGTCAACCTCTGAACGCTCAATCTGCAACAGCAAGCAAACCAGCCACCTGGGAATGGTGAGCCCCTCACCAGATTCTTGTCAATGGGTCTCAATAGACAGCAACACTCTGGTTCAGCTCATGTCTAAAAGCAAGACCACCCACACTATGATTGATAGCTTTGACAATGAGTCTGTGGCTTCAACTAAGAAAAGAAAGCAAACATTGGAAGTTGAAGCAGGTGATTCATCTGACAAAAGCTCTCTGATTACCAAGAAGAAAAGTAAAAAATCAACAAGTAAGAAAAGAAAAGAAAGTGAAAGTGAAAGTACTTTGAATGCAGATAAGTTCAGTTGGTGGTTGATCTTTCAAGCCTTTGGTTGTATGCTCAATTTCTGACACATCTTCAAAATACCAGGATGTTTCAAAGCATGTCACAAAGACAATTTTTCAAGCCAATTCCAACACTGAGGATGCCTAATCCACATTAAGAGTAAGACTAATGTCAAGGTCAATGACACTCAAACCAATCTAACCAAGCTCAGGGGAGACTCTGGTACACCTTTCCCTAAAGGTAAGAATGTAAGTTGTTTTCTTTCTCTTTGAATGTGGCAAAATGATCAATGATTTCTCTTTCCCTTCTACTTGCTCTTATGTATCAATCTTTCTCCAACACAATCAACAGAAGCCACCATTAAGCTATCTGTGCCAATTCTACCACCGGGATAAGGGTAACACAGTGTGGGTTAGTTACACTAACATGACAGGAAACCTGACGGTTCATTGAGACAGTTCCACTCAAGACCGCCGGTCAGACATTGGGTCCAGCAGAAGCCTTTGAGCCGAACATAATAAATGTGATCTTGATATTCCTCTATTAGTAAGAGAAAATCAAGAGGCCGTGAATGCCTCTGGACCTCTGGATTATCATGTCCTAGCCATTAGCAATGTTGCCTACATCAACTCGGTCCTCAATCAAATGGCCTGGACTTGGCTCATTTTCCACACTCAGCCTTGGAGTCAAATCAAAGACCCCCTTCTTTGTGGTATGGTGCAATACCTCTGGAAGGAAGCACATTTCAATGGCCTCAAATGGCTGCCAAGGACTCAAAGTAGCTCAATGTTTCTCTTAAATAATTGGTTTTTCAAAGCTCAAGGTGAGAATTCTTGAAGTTGATCATCCTAGCTCAATCATCTCATTGATGAACATGGGGTACTAATCATGTTAATAATTGACAAATGGTAGCCTATGAAATCAACCGTCAATTTGATCCACAATGGTTGGAAAACCAGAGGTAATTGACATGCATTCTTTGAAGCCGCTATTAACTATGTGAACGACAATTGGAACTCCCAAGTTTTTCACCTCACTATGAAGGTCTTGCATCACCACAGGCCGTGGCTTGCCAAACCAATGGCCAACCTCTTGATCAAACAAGGTCTTTTTCAAAAGATGAGTATCTTCACATTTCATTTTTCTCATTATATTTTGCCTTGTTAATACATTCTGGCACTTTATTTTGTGCGAATTACTTGCTCTGCCAGACTGTAGATTTGGAGTCTAACAATAAGACCATAGCAAAAGAAATGCACCAAAAATTTCTCAAAGAAGGTGACCTTTTGTACAAATGGGATCCACAAGCCATGCACCTATTCTGTTTCTGTCACAAGCTGGCATTAATTGTTGATGCAAATTTGGCTGTGCTGGGTGTTAAAGCGCCTCCTCCAATTAAAGTGAAGGATACCAACTGTGTAATCCTTCCCTTGATTGGAATAATTTCTGAGGAAGATGAGGAGGAAGGAGGAATAAGGTGAGATTTTCATTGGATTGAAGGTTTTGAAATGGTCACTGAAACTACATAAACTCTACCAGAAAATAATCCAATGTCACTGAAGCCTCTGATCCCAAATATGTCCCTCAAGATCTCAAAGACAAGGTTACAGCTACTGTGGAGGTTGTTGCAGACCTAGACAACAAGGGCAAGTGGAATTCTCTTGAGCTCTCAACAGTGAGTACAGAAGTACTACCAACTCACCATCAAGGAGCAAATAATGTTGACTACATTTTGCGCAAGGTGAGTTGTTTCAAAAGTATTTTTTTGTATATTTATCACTCTCAACTCTATCTCCATTTGAACTGGCCAACTTCATCACTTGCAGGATAACTCAATCTGCAGCCTGGAGAAACAAATTCAAGCAAGTAGCCAATGCCAAAAGGTTTCCAAGGGTTGTTCATGATTTCTGGCTATGGGATATGTTAGAATATTAAGTATCAGAGCCAGCATAAAGCTTGGTTAGCCAGAGAAATAAGTAACTTTTTTTACAATAGCTTGTGCATATGTTGACAGGCTTTATTGTCTTATATCATTACAAGGTGATCAATGAGCTCTGTTGCAATGACTTGAACATATTTCATTCCAAGCATTGACCCACACATGATAATAAAAGCCATACGGCTACTTCCAGGAGCTTGAGATGACAACTTTCAAATGGGCACAAGTGCAAAAAATCAACCACAAGCTTGAGGTTTTCTTTTAACTCAATCCTCTCTAATATCATTGATTTTGTGCTGAAAATCAATTACCATCTAGCTTTTAGCCCTCCCTGAAGCCTACCCTTCTTATGGAAGGGGACAGACCAACAGGATGTATGATGATTCCACAATATGTGGAGCTCTGTACCTCCCTGGAACAGAAGATCAAACCCATAAGCACTACTAATGCCATCTAACCTATGCTTGCCAAATTGAAGGAGAAGGCAATCAAGTATTTGAAAAAAGTGTTTCAATGCAAGACACTTGTGATGGCAACAGTACTTCACCCAACATCCCAACTAGAGTTCTTCTCCAAGTGTTTTGGAGATTATTCTGTGGTAACAATGAATGCCAAAGCTACTTTACAACATCTTCATTGGAAGTACAAGCTGGATAATCCTGCAAATGATCATTCCAACCCTATCTTGCATACCAACAACAGCACAATCCCTGCAAAATCTTCATCAAGGCCTTTCATCTTTTGTGAGGAATCTGACAACAAAGCCAAGACCAAAGAACCTGCAGATATACAATTCAAAGATTGTTTAAATAGAGTGGATTAGATGAAGACTCACCAGTATGACATCCAAGAACCTGCCACAGGTATTGAATGATGGAAGGTCAATTTGAAATTCACCTTTCTGTGTGTAATTTCCTCCTGGTAGATCTCTTACAGAACTTTGTAAAACCTCTGCTTAGAAGCATGCCAAGTCTTACCAGATCTTGGCTATCATGGCCAAAGACTATCTGGCCTGCACAGGCTCTCTGTGCATGTCTGAGCGCATCTTTTCTTGCACATCTGATGTCTGTTTGAGTAGTCAAGTCGCTCTTATTGCTCAGACAATCAAACATTTTGTCTCCAGAAGGTTATGGTTGAGGGAAGGTGTGGATATGGATGAGGCTTATGAGGAGCATGTGCAGGTTTTGAAAACCTTAGGTGTAGCAATCAATTGATTTTTACCTCATCTTTTAGTTTGACTTACAATTTCTATATTGTGTTTCTTTGTTTATATTACAAATTAAATTATTACATAAAACAACTATGCTAGCATTCTTTGCTACTCTATCAAACTCCTCTGTTAGGCTTATGCTATGCTATTCTTCTATTACAAGTGTTTGAGATTCTATTTCAATTGTTTATATTTCATTTTAGGCTGATGTTACACCTCAGTGTTGCTGATACTGCATGTTGTGTTACGCTGCTGTGTTCCAGAGGTGCGTTGCTGATATGCCATGTTGCGCTGCGGCCTGGAGCATTGCTGCAACATGGGGCATATTTGTCCTTTTTTGATACCCCAACGCTGAGAGAAGTAACACCACAACCTCTGACACACAGCAGAAATGCAGCGCAGGAATTGGTGGCTGTGTGTTGCTGCATTGCTCACCCGGTGTTGCCAGTACATAGTTCTTCTCAGCTCAATTTTTTCCATTTTCTCATATCTAGTGGTGATGATATACAACAAGCAAGAAAAATTTGACAGTTTTACACCTTGGTTCTAGTGAGATCCAAACCAAACTTGAAGGCTGAAGATCAGATTGCACCCCCAGCACTGCCAACATGAATCCTTGCATCAAACAATCTGAGGCAACATCCAACACAAAACCTCAGACAGAATCTTACCAAGGTGTTGGTCCAAGTTGTCTTCTGGTGCAAAAAAATCCCTTGGTGAGAAAACTTGGACAAAGACGGTCCAAGGAGTTGCATGCAACAACACAGCAACAGTCACGGTACTGGTATCAAAACCTGTGATACCAGTAGTGTACCTGATTCGATGATACTTGGAAAAGTAGTACCAAGAACCTCAAGCACACTTTAAAGAAAATGTTCTCAAACATACATACCTATGTACAGATTGATCCAGAAAGAACAAGAGATCATCGGTCCTATGATGTTCTGTAATAGTATGAATGTAAGGTAACTTGAACTAAAAACAAGTTTTAGACTTCATAATCAGGCTGACAACTTATAACAGGAACTGGGCAAAGTTCAAATTCTTCATCTATAAACTTTAGACATAAGTAGGTCTAATAATCCAGATAACTTATTCATGGGTTTAGATTTATCACTTATTTTTCATACCCATACCAATCATCTTTTTAGTCATCTCAAATTTCAAATTCTAAGGAATCATCCTCATTCAAAGCAATTGGTATATTTTATGTAAACCAAATCAAAAAAAAAATCCTCAAATTTTTTTTCTTTTCATTTTTGCGATAATTTCTTTGTGAGAAAAATAAATCATAATAAAGAACCCTTTGGCGAAAAAAACCCCTTAAACCTTTCAATTTCTTCATTCATTCATGCCTTCTTGGTCCTCCTACTCGTCCTACCTCCATTTCCTTCAGCACTAGATCCCACTCCATTATTTCCTAATACGTTTGCAGACTTTCCTTTCCTCCCACTCTTCGTAGCAGTCACCACAACTCTTTCATTAAGCTCCTGATCCGGTTCTTCTCCATCACTATCCCATTCTCTATCTCCTTGAGAAAGAGCATTAGAATGAAGTCTAGTAGACCGTCTAGGAGTCATAGGTTCATATCCTCGAGGATTACTACTAGACGGTTTCCCAATCGATTGGCCTCCTACGAGTTTCTTTCGTGGAGTTCTTCCAATCGGTCTTAATGAAGTGATCACATCTTCATTCTCGGTTCTGGTTTTGGTTCCACTGATCTTTCGTTCAATCGGTTTCGATTGTCGACTTTCTTTCGAGTCTGGTTGAGATTCGTCTTGGTGATTAGAAACAACAGGTTCATCAAAATTCGTTCCATCATGCATATCATGATCATCGAAACTTCCAGGTAAAACAAATGGTGATCTCTCTGGTTTTGACGTCGATTGAAACAGATCATTAGATGGCTTATCAACTCTTTGATTTTGTGGAGGATTGATGGCTTTACGTCTTGAAGGGATCGTTTTGCTACTAAACTGATCTGTAGAGACTGGTAAGTCATTTATCCTACTCTTCTTCTTCACAGGCCCACTACGGTGTGCCATACGCGCGGATGAAGTGTTCTTGGAAGTCGGTTTTGTGGACAAAGCCAGAGGATCTGGAGATCCCTCATCATCACTACTTTCATCTTCATTAGCTGTCGTAGGATTTGTCAGCTGAGGAGCAGCTACTGAACGACGATGAGGTTGCGAAACAGGTACCGTTCGCCTAGACTCTTGATTCAATTCTGATTTTCGAGACACAACAGGACGACGAGGTGTAAAAGCGATTCGAGTGGGGAATCGTTCTTGAACAGTTGGTTGAGAAGAGCTACTAGTAAGATTATTCGATTGAGAAGGTTGTGAGATGGATACGATCCTATGGAATGGGCTAGCGTCATGTTTAGGCCTCGGTACTGCCGCGGGTGTAGAACCTGTGGATGCCTTGGTCAAAGGTAAACGAGCAGGTCCGACGAAGTTCTTGAACCTAGGCGTACTGCGCGGGTCAACCTCTTCGAGATCTTTAGGAATCGGCTGTGACGGAGATGTCATCATTGTATCCCTGGGTGTTTGTGCTTGATCTGAGGTCTCTTCAGTGACCATTGCCGATGTGAGCACTTGACTTGATAATTTCGAAGGAGTGTTCTGGACTGGATGTAAGGCAAGTGCTGTAAGAAGAGTTTTTTGAGATTCACTACGACCATGAGTAGAGGTTGAGGGTAAACCACGTCGCAAGTAGGGAGAAGCCGATAAGGGTAACGAATGCAATTCTTCAGTAGTTTGAGAACTCTTGTTTCGTATCTCTTGTTGGTTTCTAGCTTCTGCTAATGAAGTTGGAGCAGGTAGATCAGGAGTCTTGATCGGAGAGTCCCATGCTAGTTTACTGATATCATAATGTTGAGCAGCTCCAGATTTCTTTCCAGTGGGAGGAATGTTGGCACGTGATTTTGAAGAGTTGAGTTCATCGAGTTCGAGTTCCAAAAGAGTCCTTTGAACCTCAGGTAAGATGTCTTTGATACCCTTGATCACCCGATCAACATCTGGATCATTTTGAATTGAGTTTGAGCCCGCCAGTCCTTGTTCAAATCGAATCGCCTCAATGTATCTAGCCTCTCCAGTGAGTTTGTTGAGATAAAAGTGAATAGCCACCATGGCATGGTTTTGAGACAAGAGAACGGGTGAAGATCTACAGAATTGTTCCAAGATCGAATCTTCTAGTGGGTCAAAAGGAAAACTGGACAAGATTTGTAATGAAGCCGAATAGGGTTTAGCATGATCATTCAGTCCAAAGCAAGATTCAAGGATGGTATGGATCAGTTGATCACGATCGGGACGTTGGAAAGTACGCTGAAGAGCCCAAGCAGTGCGAATCTGGCCTGAGGCGCTCATAGCGCGTAAGACGAGTATTGCAGTATGAAGATCGAGGGTCGGATTGACAAGTTGATAGAACCTGAGCAGATGTTTCGCGCGTTGCTTGACGGGTGGAAGAGTAGCTAGAGATAACATGATATCTGGAACAAAATCAGGGGAAACGGTTGGAGTTGCAAAACAATGTATAGCCAGCTATCATTCAAAAACACAAGTTGATGAGTCAAGTGAAGTGATGTTGAGGAGACTAAAACGAAATGTGTGACTTACTTGCCACATTGAATGATCGAGTGCCCATAAACCATCTATTCCAGTTGTGAAGTGAGCCGGTATAAGTTTATCAGATGCGAACGCGTCTTCTCTTTTATCTCCGTACTCCTTTAAAAGGTAATAAATCAAACAATTCTTTTCTAAATAAAATAAGAACGAAAAATCACGTTAATGATCAAATAGTTGGATTAAAAACTTGAGATGTGAAATCCAACTTACTCAATGAATCAAATGGACAAGTATCGATTGAATCCAATAAAGTTTTCAAGACGTTAAGATTAGCAGGAGGATATAATTTTTTATGATCTGAGATCGAAGCTAAGAGTAATAATCGATCGAAGAACAAAAGGTTTCCAGGCATTTGTTTCCTAGCTCTGGAAGTTGATTTGAGGTCATTTAGATCGATTGAGATGGTTTGATTGTTGGATTGAGAGATGAATGGCCAATCATGAGTGGTGAAGAGGTTTAAGATTGAATTTGAATTCATTTTCCGATTTGATTGATGCTATTGCGTTAGTACTATATACTAGGTAGGTAGTTGATCAAAGTGATCAATGGGAGAGAGTGGCAGTCTGAAATTTGATTACATATCATTTCAGCTCAAC
>KZ121370.1:6143-18075 GCA_002157025.1 Melampsora abietis-canadensis | reverse complement strand
CTGACTACATACACTGACATGTAATTTTGGTGTAATTCCATCAACTAAACTTTATGTAACACTTTTTCTGTTACTGTTGGATTGCTTCTAGAGCAGTGCCGCAAGAGCTTTGGAGTTATATGTAGTCAGCTTTTTGTATGATTTGTAAATACTGTAAAAAATTACAGGTAGTATTAAATATGATTTACTCATTTGAATGAGCCGTTAGCTGAGCAGCTCAGTATGTACATGATAGCTCCTGGTTTTCCCATCCTGGTTCACATATGTAGTGTGGGTTCTATGGCTCCCGTGTGCAGTGATAAATCCTTGATGACAAATTATACCTCCAATCATTTTCCCCTGCTACATTCAAGGGAAGTTGATTAATGTTTGCGGTGTTGCTAGTGGATGATTGATTCTAAAGATATCGATTTGATCAACAGATATATTGAAATAAAACAGTCTTACATGGTTCAACTTACCTTGCCTGGTGGATTTGGCTTAGCCTTGGATTTTTTTGTCCCATTGTTATGTTTCACAGCTGGTGGTCAAGGTGCAGCAAGTTGATGCAAAAGATGTCCTGGGTTTCCTTCTTTGGGAGATGATCAACAAGTGAGAGCGGTTTGAGAATTGTTTGGTGTGATTGAAAACCCTGGCTGGGTGCAAGACGGGTTAGGAGGGCAAAAGCTTCTTTTACTGGAAGAGTTACCTGGGACTTGGAGGCTTTGGGTAGAGCTTTGGGAAGGGTTTTTGGGGAGTCATTCTAGACAGAATATAGGAAACAAGAACTATCAGATTGATGTGATTTGATGATTGTGAACAATGAGGAAAGGAAAACTGACCTGATGGTGGTTCTGGCAGTTGTTTGAATCAAGGAGCCTGAAGTTCTGTACCACAAGTGTGCCAAAGATGGATGGATTGTTTGCCATTTTTGAACCAAGGGCCTGATGTTTGGTGTTTGATGGACTGTCCAAGCGTCACAGTCCATCTTGATTTGATGGAGTTGATTTATTGGTGGTGGTGGTGTTGACAGTTGGTGTGGTGCTTTTCACCCCTGGGTAAAGAGTTATCACTCTCAAATATCCACAATATTTTGGAGTGAAACCACAATTTTGATGCAAGTTTCCAAGGAATGGGTTTTCTGAACCCAGGTTGTGGTGCGCTGGCACCACAATATATAGTGGTGCAGAGTGCTTGCAGTATTGACTGGGATCTGTGGGATAGCTCAAAAGCAGATGTTCACCTAAAGGATGTCTCTATGAATTCCAAACTGGCTTTGAGTAGGAGAGTCTCCTTAATGTCAGTATCCAAACAACACAATAACCAACTACATGAAAGATATAAGAGAACTGAAGAAGGGGCATACCTGGCTCCAAGTAGAAGAGTCTCCTAAGGAGAAGAAGAACTCAGGAGCCAGGGCAAGTAAACAACTATCTTCTACTGGCTAAACCCATACTCTGCAATACATGCACTACTGTAAGGGCATACCCTTACAGCAATCAAGGGGTAACCAAAGCAACAGACAAAGTGAAGATGATAGGAAACATATTGTAATAACATGTCAAACTTAGTACACAACAACCAACATCATTATGTATAATATAATCAGAATAAATTGAGGAAATTGCTGATATGAAATTAGGCTTGAATAGTTTGTTGGGCTCAGGAGTTATCATAAAACTGAGATCTGGACTATGATAGGGACTAATGTTTTTGGTCTGAGTCTGCTGCTTTTGTCTTGGTAAACAATGAGGTCTCCAATGCTTTGTTGACTTACATATTTTGAATGGCAATGTCAACCTGAGCTTTTTTCCTCACTGGTGCTATTCAACACAAGTACTTCCTAATAACAATGATTTTCTCTGAATTCTGGGAAAATAACACTGTGCCTGTTGGGAGGGCCCCTGATGTTGAAGGGCTTTGAGTGTTTCTGGTTCCTTTAGATTTTGTTATGTTTGTGCAAAGAAAAAGCACAACACCACACTCATCAGTCCAGTGCTCTTGTGGGATTCCCCAGACGTCAGATGCTCCAACAAGTATAAAGGCTGTCCTTTGTACTCTTGAGGGCCCTCTCCATACCGGGCACAGTGCAGAAATCCAATCTGAGGAGGTAATGAGTGTGTTGGACTGTTCAAAGCCAACAACTCAGTGCATAAATGTTCAAGTTTAGAACAATTTTAACTTTGATCTTCAAAAGTTGAAGCACCAGGAGAAAATTTGAGTCACATTTTTCTGCTTTTGTTGTTTTGTTGTTTTTGTCTTATTTTCCTGCACAAAGATTCAGGTGTTTGAGATTCTTTTATCTGAGAAGATGAAGCATCAGATATCAGTATAATGTTAGACTGATGTGTGATTGAAAAGAATCCACAATACCTGAGAATATCAAGGATCAGATATCAGTCTGATGTTAGACTGATGTGTAATCAAAAAGAATCCACAATCCAAAGCAAAGAGGATTGTAAAGGATTATGATAATGAGTTCAATATTTCAAAAGAGAGAACTGATTATAAAGAGACAACAACTGACAAATGAGAAGATCAAGGATCAGATATCAGTCTAATGTTAGAATGATATGTGATCAAAAAGAATTCACAATCTAAAGAAAAGAAGACCATAAAGGATTCTGATAATAAGTTTGATAAAGAAAGTACAACACAAGTGTCTACAGCTAACACCACCAGGGCTCTGCCCAGGATAGTGGGGTCTTCACCGGGCTATAGCCATGGCAAAACCCCTCACTCATATAGCACTTTTTGGATCCGCACTCTATAGCGGAAATCCGCTGTGTTATGAGAATTCACAGTGGCTAAAAGCGCTTAGCGCCATGGCCAAGCATGGCCCCTTATAGCATCTTATAGCGCCCAATAGCCCCTCAAAAAATCCATAAAATCAACTCAATTATGAGAGTTTGTGCATGGATGTAGAGATGTATTAGTAGCAATAATCCATCTCTTTTTTCTCATTGTTTTTTATTTGTTTATCATTTAGGTTCTGATATTTCTGTATTTTTTGATCCCACACTCCAACCAATTGTGATCCCTCCCAAGCTTTCTATATTCATCAGGATCCAACTTCACCTTCTCTCTTTGGTTCCATAGGTAGGTTATTCTTCTATTTACTTTTGTCTGCATCTTCTTTTTTGATCAATTCTTGATTTGATTTCTTTACCCTATTGTGGTACGTTCATATGCAAGAATTCCATGCATTATAATACCAGAACTGATTATTATATGTAACTTTGGATACGGGAGTAACAATATCAATATACCCAGATATTGAAGAAGGAATTGGAGATAACATAAACTCAATGAACAAAGAGAAACTATTCCTTTCTATCAAAGAAAACACAACAAAATTAAACCCAAAGATACAAGTAAGCACATTCTTTTGATCTATTCTATACAACCAGAGAATTTCAATTTGATGATCTTATTATTTTGAAGAGTTTTGAATCCGAAGTTGAAGCTGATATTGATCATGAATCATCTTAACTTTTAAAGTGTTTTTTTCTTGAATTTCTTCTTCAAATTAATACAACCACTTGTATCAATTCTAGTATGTCTTGTCTTTCACTTGCTTATTCAAGCTGATTAAGCTTATTGCCTTGGTAGTTTGTACCTTCTTAGCTCAGTATTCCCTCTCTTTTTGTCACTCAGTGTAATCTCTATTATGATTCCCATCCAATGAATTATATCGCTCCAATTGATTTGTCAATTGATGCAGTATCTTTTTGTATAGTTTGTTACCTTTCCAAAGAATCCAATCAACAAATTCATCACATTTGTTTCTTTTATTTTCCTTTTTTCCATTCTTCTTCTAATTTGATTGTTGTTTTGTTCTTGTTTGCTATTGTTCAATTTTCTTTTTCTTCTTTCATTTATGCTTTTTATTTTTTGATAGCACATAATAGTGATTTTTTTGTGAAAAAACCTATCCCACCGCGCTTTGAGGCGCTAACTATTGTGAGAATTTGTCATAGCAGAGCAGAGCGGCTTTAAAAGCCGCGCCGCTATGAAAAGTCATAGTGCCTTGGAATTCATAGCGGAGCAATTGGCCTTTTCTTATAGCATCAAAACACTCTTCTTGTGAAATTTGCAATTAAAGTGCAGCGGAGCGGTGCAGCAGGGGTGTTGCTACAGCAATGTCCTAATATATAAAAGAATCAAACTCATTTAGATTAGGTCATGATGTTAGAAAGAAACCTCTCCTATAATGCAAATTTCTTCATACACATCCTGCACTCTGGTAAGACGTTGCTATGCAACTCAATTACTGCAAGTAGACAGAAAGTGATGAAATGATACCAGCTAGAATACCCATAATTGTGCTGAGATGATTGGAGCAAATGTCTCCAATAGAATATTTGAACACCTCAGATTCTTCCATTTGCCTCTAAAGTAGTTTTCTGGTAGCAAAGCCACCTGTATCTCTTGTAGCTTGAGTGGCAGAAGGTAGAATTCACTCCCCACAGATACAATTTCCAGTCATCTGCATGAATAAGAGACATTTAGTGCAAAGCGTGAAATATGTATAAATCTTGCATTTATTCCACCACCTCCAAATCCAATGATCTCCCTCAGCATCCAGATTGCCAAAAAATCTTGGACCTGCTCTGCAACTTTTGTATTGGCATGGTGACATCTATTGATTTATTTTTGTGAATTTGACCTGTTTATAAAATGACAAAACAATTGATATGGTCCATCTCAGATATGAAAAATTATATGGATTGAATTCTACTGATGCCAGCATTCCAAAGCTCTTCTCCATTGGATTTGGAAGCTGTTGGTTTTGATTTCTACCCCATAATTAGGAATTACCAACCACCTCCCACCATGGTTGGGTGGCCTTTTCTTTTCAATGAGAGCACATTAACTCCCTTGAGGGAGAAAGGGAGATTGTGTGCCGTTGTCAACAAGAAAACGCGACCCAGACCCAGGATCCCTTGCTTGGCATATATCTACAACCATGTCCGTCCCCCGTGAGCACGTTGGCACGCTACCTCAAAACAGACATGGTGTATATGCTTAGCAAAAGGTTTCCAGGGGGGCACTGGCTGGCCTCCAGGTTTGCAAACATGAGAATAAGCTCTGATCTGGCAATCCTAGTGCTTGCAACATGGCCAGGTGGGTAGGTGGAAGTTTGAATTGTAGTGTTGGGTCTAGGGAGGTTTTCTTGGTGCTTAGAATCATGGAGTTGAGGGAATAATTTTATTATTTTTGTGTATCTTTGTTGCAGCAAGGTTGCCTCACTACAAGTGTATCTCTACATCTATACAAAAATCTCAAAGTAACGGAGCTTGCACCCAAGCTTAATCAACTCCCTCTTGAGCTGAAGCGGCTCAAACAAGGGACTTGGTCACTATCTTGTCTTTTCAAAGAAATATATCAGAATTCTATATCAGGATTCTGATTGTGAGATTGTAGAGGTTGTTTGGACACATGTTTTTTATTGATAAGATAGAACTCAGATCAAAATAGAAACACAATTCAATGGAGGGAAGGTGAGAATTTGAAATATCAATCCAAAAAGAACAATTCTAAAATAGATACAGAACAAATATGCTGCTATTCTACAGCCATTCTCATAAAGATCACTTTGTTCAATTTCATTTTTCAGCCATTGAGAGCTGTTGAGTTAGGGCCACACGGTACCTGTAATTCAGTTAAATTGAAAGGTCTTCTTAAGAAGATCAGCTGTGTGCTGTGTTGGTTATCTAGTCTAATAGTGATTCAATCTTTTTCCATTACTAACTACTACATCATTTGTTAGTAATTGCTTGTTGACCATCTCATAGTGTTAATTGGTATATAAGTAGAAGGTTCTTCTTACATTTGTACCTTTCTCTCTTTCTTTATCAATTCTTATCCTGACACTACAAGCAGATTTGCTCAAATTCTCTGTTGGTCATTGTGATTAATCTCACTCTAGTTACTAACTAGTCATTTTTCTCAGGTTTTCTCAAAGTCTCTGTCAGTCATTGTAATTCATATCACTCTAGTTACTAACTACCCATTTCCCTCAGAACTTTTGTTCAATTAGTTCTCTCTCCTCAGTAGAGCTCTCCAATACTCTCTACTGTATCACTGCACTCATTTTTAATCACCTCAAAGATCAACTTTGTTTTGACTCATTGGAAGACCTGGTTGAAAATCTTGAACACTATTTGTGGGGATATACTTGACGCCATCAAGCACAACCTTGGCTCAAAGGATTCTTTCAAACCTACAGCCTGTTGAATTTAGACATCTCAAACTCATCCACAAACTCCACAGATGAGTTCAGTTTCCATTCTTTTTTAGACACATCAGGAATTAAACAATGGCTTTGATCTTTATATTAACTGTGAAAGATGAGGGGTGTGTTTTGACTTATTAGGCACCTTTAGTATCTTGGTTGACTTGAACAATGTACAGGGTGAACTCTTATCTCTTTCACAGCTTCCCTAGTTGGCTTTATTACACACCGTAAACAAGATAATCTTGCTCAACTTGTCTATTGGTTTCTTTCATTTTCTCATTGGCACCTTCATTGACGTGTGACTCCATTCATTTCATTGAAAAAAAACATAGGAGAAGGTGCTATTACTTGCGAATACCTTGTCAGAGCTCTCTAGCCTCATGTATACCACAATCTATACAACCAATCTGTTACTTTGTCACACAATAAGATGTAATCAATGTATCTTCTTCAAGCTCTCCATTTCAACAATAAGGACCATGCACCACCAACATATTTACATTGGATCAAAAATACAAGGCAATCTCAGACACAAAACCTCAGACACAGAGTTTCCAAGGTTTTGATCCAAGTTATTTTTTGGTGTAAAAAATACCTTGGAGAAATACTTTGGAAATATTCTATCCAAGGTTTTGTGTCCAAAGATACCTTGGATTTTTCAATCCAACACATTTATGTTGGTGGTGATGAGGCCATTGAACCTCACCAAGAAGAGTGGAAAGAAGTTTGAAACAATACTGGCATGGACCATCAAAGCAAGAATAAGAAGATCTTGAGCTAATGAGTCACAGATAATTGACAAGAAACATAACTTAAGATAATCAATGAAATTACAATAGATACAAAAACAAAAGAGTGAGAAAGTCAAAAAGCAAGGTAATCTTTTTGAATAATCTATGATTGTACAATTATACATGATAAGTATCAAGTTGTCAAGCTCAAAGTTTGGATCTGAATAACTTCAAGAGGAAGCAAAGCAAAAATTTTCATTGCATAAAAAATGGACTTGAAAATTTCACTGTTGAAGGGAAACAACCCAATCAATTCTGAGCTTACTCCCAGCACCTTAATAAATGGACACTTTCCCACCAATATCTATAGTATTTTTGTGGGCTTGATCACCAATGGAGTTGACGAGATTGAACATTTACCAGGACGTGCAGGTCATCTGTTATCATTGAGACAGATATAGAATCCAAATGGGAAACCCAAACCATGTGTTTTTGCTGATTTTGGTGACCTGGACAGTGGAGTTGAATGCATGAAGATGATGATTGAGGGTGCTAAGCTTCCAATAATGAGTGGCAGTGTTCCACAGATAAAATACCATTGGAATTCCTGCTGTGATGATCTTGACAATGATCTTGGCTATTTGACCACAGTCAAGAACTCTGGTTTGATAATTATCTATACATCTTCACAAAAGATTATCAAAAGCTGTGCAAGTATGAAATTAATGGGAATCTGATTAATCATGATGGAAATGAAAGTCACCTACTTATTGTGTGTAACCAAAGGTGTTGCAGAGCTTGTGCTTGATGGCGTCAAGTATATCCCCAGGAATAGCCGTCAAGATTAGTGATCAGGTTGCCAAATAAGTCAAAACAAAGTTGCTCTTTGAGGTGATTGAAAACAAGTGCAGTGATACAGTAGAGAGTAGTGGAGAGCTCTACTGAGGAGGGGGAACTAAACTACAGGTACTGTGTAACCCTGACTGAATAGCTCTCAAAAGCTGAACAATAAAATTAAAAAATGAAACCATTATGAGAACGGCTGTGTAAAGCTATTTAGATAGGGAAATGCAGCATAACAACATGATGTCATCACAGCTAAAATCACATACATTACATTCAATATAACATTTATCATGGAGACAGGGACACTTTTGTAATTACATAAAGAGGTGTTATGAGGAGGCTAGGTTTTGGTGAAAGTCCCAGCCAATCTCACACCAAAAAACAACATTGTGTGAAGTAATAGAAACTGATGAGCCTCGAGGCTTGGCCTTTTGGATAAGGAAAGCACCTGGGGTAATCAGGAAAAACATGAGCAATGGCAACAAGCCAAAAAGAGCTTTGAGGAGCTTCTAAAAGTAACACACCTGTGCACAAAGCAAGAAGTTACGCAGGCAAAAACTGAGATAGCCAGAGGAGTAATTAGGAAGTAAATAAGACATTATTTTCGATTGTAATTATCAATACTAACCTGGGGTAACCAGGAAGAACGTGAGAAAATGGCAACAAACCAAAAAGAGCTTCTAAAAGTAACACACCTGACACACACACCTAAGGTTAGTAAAGAGAAGAAAAACAATGAAGCAAAATCAAAGCAAACCTGTGCACAAAGCAACAGGGTACGTAGGGAAAAATTGAGATAGGCGGACAAGTAATTAGTTTGTAACTAATTCCAATGAGGGAAGAACGGAGGTCATACAATAGTCTTTTTTACATACAAACATTTCATTAGTTCAGAGAAAAGAAAATGAAATCAGGTCACAGACTACCTATTCCCAAATTTGAAAGAAGATCCTAGCAAACTCTGACCGCCAACCAATAATGCTCTCACTTGTAAATAATTTGCCTTATGAATTTCATTTCAATTCTTCATTCAGATATGAATTTTCTTGATAATCAAGCAGAATTACTTGACAAGTTAAGTGACTTGAAGAGAAAACAGATGATACCTTGCAGGAAACACAACCTGACACAATTATACACATTGAAACACAATACCACACATCTATAAGACTGAAGCACAAACATGGTATATTGAATACCACAACACATTGCAGTCCTTTGTTTGAGAGGCTTCAGTTCAACAGGGAATCAGTCAAATTTGCTCTGCACCAAGCTGTGCCTCTTCTGGTACTCACACTCAAATGGTCAAAACAATGAATGTTGTAAGTGATTCTGTAATCATAAGTTGGAACAAGATTTATACAGCTTTGATGCTTTGCACCAGAGGCTACTTTTGTTGCATTCAACAGGGCAGAGGGTCAAGAATTGCTCCTGCTCATACACACATTTGAATGAGTATACAGGTCTTGATTTGTGGAGTACAATGCACCTGGGCTCCAAGATAATGTAATCCACACAGTAGTATTTCAATTCCAAACCCAAATTTAAAAACAATGTTAACAAGAGTAAAGAGATATATCACTGGGCCTGTGAAGAGTGCCCTAGACATCTGGGGCCCTCAAGAGTACAAAGGTAAGCCTTTGTACTTTTTGGAGCCCCCAACGTCTGGGGCGCTCTCCACAGGCAATGTGTATATAGTTAGATGACTAGGAGGTTAAGAGATCAGTTAGATGCACCTTTATAAAGATTGGAAAAACCTGTGTGACTTTGATTGGACTCTATCTTCAAGGAGCATATAATGCTCAATCAACCCAGTAGTGATATAGATTTGAATGATGGAAATTAACCAGGTAAAGACATTGAAAAAAAGCTGAGAATAGACATGTTTCTTGAGCCCCAACTTCAGGGTTTTTGCCTTTGATTTTCTTGGTGAAAATTTGTGGAAGTCTCTTTTATACCACAGGTTGGGGGGTAATAGTGCCAAGTGAGCCTCTTGTCCTGTATTCACCAGCAACCAGAATTGGAATCAAATCTGGTTTATCTTCTTGAGGGAGAACAGCACCTAGTGAGCTACTTTGCATGTGTTTCCCATTTCCAAATTGCAATTTGGGTCTCTGGACTTGATGCACTATGTGGAAAAGTCCTGGGTACTGCTTTTCTGCCTCATCCAAGAAGAGAGGCAGAGCAAGCGGGTGATTTTGCAAAACTCCCACTTTTTCCAATGCTTCATTAATATTTGAAATAATCTCTTTGTAATCACCAGCCAAAATTGCAGGTAAATCTGGTTGATCTGGTTGAGGGAGAATAGCACCAAGTGAGCTCCTTTGCACACGTTTCCCATTTACAGAGTGCAAGTCGGGTCTCTGTACTTTATGAAATACATGGAAAAGTCCTGGATACTGCTTTTCTGCCTCAGCCAAGAAGAGAGGGAAATCAAGTGGGTGATTTTCCAAAATTCCCACTTTTTCCAATGCTTCCTTAATATTTGAAGTAATCTTTTTGTAATCACCTCCCAAAATTGCATGCAAATCTAGTTGATCTGGTTGAGGGAGAAGAGCACCAGATGAGATTTTTTGCACATGTTTCTTGTTTAAAAATTGCAATTCGGGTCTCTGCATTTCGTGCGCTACATGGCAAAGTCCTGGATACCACATTTCTGACTCAGCCAAAAACATAGGGACAGAAAGTGGGTGGTTTTCTGCCATTGCTTGCTTGACTTCTTGGGAAAGTTTTGGCTCTGCATTTGCTTTTTTTGCTTCCTGAATATTTGAAGTAATATTTTCTTCATCACCGGCCAACAATTGGATACCTCCACTAGTTTCTGTACCTATGATTTTCTTGTCTTTATCAACACGCTCCAAAATTTGTGATTCAGCATATTTGTTGTGGCTGCTTTTGACTTTGACATTGGCAGTGTTTGCATTGCTGACATCTCCTTCCACATTTTTGGCTATGGTATTGGCCATCTGATCTTCCATGGTAGGGGTAGGATGGGAAAGGCTCAAGTCAACCAATCCACAGGAAATCATAAGGGCACAAGGGATAATGATGCGGAGAGACTTCATCTTTAGGCCTAAAATGAGTGATCTAGAATATATCTGGCAAATGTAGTTGTGGTACAAGCACAGAATTCAATCACAGGCTTGTAAATTCAAGGAAAACTGGGTGATAGATTGTATAAATGCACAGGAATATGGTGTAAGGCAAAAGAGAACAGGTAAATGTCTTAAAGAGTTGTTCCAAGGATGAATGTGAAGGATAGTCAGAAAGCTGGTTGGGGTGTGCAAGTCATGAAAGACAGTCACCTTTTATATTTGAGTCCTGCTGCGAATGAGTGCTTTGCAAAAATGGCTTGTTTGACACAGGGAAGACCTCCTGTTTGAAATCATAGCGGGAGCCAACAATCTAAGCAGCATGGCTCTCAGGAAGTGTCCATTGTACATGAGCCCAGACTGGAATACTGCACCAGGCCCCTCATACTATCATGAATGTGATGGGTGATATGATGCGCAAGCCATCCATTCTACTTACACAACATCATCCACAGTATCTTGATTCATCTCCACCTTGTTGCAATAAGCTTGGGGGAATCTCTTACAAGTGGTAAGACAATCTGTATGCAATGATAGCACCTACACTGATCAGATCTCTGGAGGTTAGCTCTGATTGATTTTGATTGGGGGCACAAGCTCAAATGATTGATTGAGAAAATCATTGTTTTGTGAGTGACAAGCAAGTACCACAGAGCTCTAACTAGCTATATATCATAATATAACATCAATGGTTCAGTTTGTGGTTTGGGACTGCCATACCTAAACCTGATACAAATCCAACACAACTTGGGGGGAGTGTATAGGCGCTCATGAACAAGCCCCATTGCATATAACAAAAAGTTATTGTGTCTCAAAATTTGCACTCTTATAAAAAACCCAATCACTTATCTGAGCCAACAAGTGAGATAGTGTGTCTGCTTGTCATCAAAATTCACAGTATCTTGATTAAAGGATACCTGTGAAATGGACAGCAATAAGCTTACTGTATCCCACACACTCTGCTTGGGGCAAGAACTCAAACGCTGTGGTGAGTGAAACTCGTGGTTAAGCAAGAAAATTTAAAAATTATAGTTGGAAGAATT
>MWRH01012826.1:0-11018 GCA_002157025.1 Melampsora abietis-canadensis | reverse complement strand
TCAGGTCTCCTCAAATCGCTTCCATGCTTTACTTTTTCTGATAAATCTCATTCTACATATCATTTATTTGATTTTCAATTATCACCTTTATGCAGATCAGAATTTCAATTTCAATTTTTGACTTTGTAAGAAGTTTCTTTGTCTTCCTCTTCTCTTTTGAGTATTCCTTCTGATCATTTCAAATTTCCTCAACAAATCAGTATTAGAATATTCGAATTGATTGGTTGAGTTGTAGCTCAATCTGGTGGTTCTGAGGGTGATATCTTTTCTGGTGTAAGAGATTTAATGAATTGTGGTTTAGTTTGTCAAAAACGGAAAGATAGTGCGACTATAAGTTAGGAATTTCATTTCTAATTGTTATATGACATTCATTTCCAATCTCATTATACTGATTTCTCTTTCTCTCTCTTCTGCGTGACCACAGATTTTGTTGGATTTACACTTTATAGTTCCACTGGTTAATCTTTACCAGAAGATGCTTCTGCAACAGCCACCTCAACCCAAAAATATTCCAAAATAGATTGGTCATCAAGGTGCCAACTTGAAGATAGAGTAATTGTTGCAACTATCCAACAAGATGTGGATCAAACAGAAGTGATGAATGATTTTCAACTGAAATCAAAGCTAGGGCTAGAGAAAAGTTGTAACAAGTCTGTGGTTTAGTGATTAAGTACCACAAAATTCATTTCCATGTAGAAAAACCATTGAGACAAGCAAGTGATGAGATCAAGACCATAGGACAATCTAACATTTCACTAAGTTGATACCTCTATCATTTGTTGGAGTATTTCCTGCATGCCATGGAATACTATAATGATTAAATGGATTGTTTGAAAGTTTTGAGTTGAGTTGAGACAATAAATCAAATCTTAGTTCCACTTCTTGAAAATAATCATTAAATTTGAATTCATAGAACCCAAGTTTCTGAGATCAATTCAAACCCAAAAGAAATGTTAACAACAAATGTGTGACAAGTGAATGAGAATACATTGATTGAGTGGAGAGATTGAGACCCTGACTCACTTCAAAAAGCTAGATACTTGATTGCTGTGGTAAGGTGATCTTGACAAAATAAAAATTGACCTTATGTGAGATAGTAAGGTAATAATAAGTTAGGACAATATTTATTACTTCTATTCCATACCCTTTTCTTTTATGTTCCTGAGATGCAATAATGATTTCTAATTCTGCTATTGTTTTTTTCTCCATTGAATTCATTTTCTGCACCTTTGTCATCATCTTCATCACCCAGGGAAGGAGACGTGGTTGATAGAAATAAATTTGCATCAATATTTTCAATGAGCAAAAAACATGAGATCAGTATCAGCACTTCACATAACTTGCTTTTGATCTTACTCACACCATTCAATGATTATCTGAATGTGCAAACCTGACAGAATGATTAAAGATTACATTCTCTTCATCAGATAAAGATAAATCTCTTTTTAAAATGGTACAATTCAATTCTGTTCTATTGAGTATGACAAAATAAAACACATCAGTATCATCATTTAATCAAAGAGCTTTGGATCTATTTAGCAATACATGAAGCTTAACTATCTGAATCATTTAACCAACTTTTACACATCTCATATTCTTCTTCAAGGGTCAAACTTTCACTAGCCTATTCTGAATCTTTCATTTATTTGTTAGAAGTTTCCGCATGTTCTTTTCTGTTCATTTACATTCAACTTTCATCAGTTACCTTCAGTCTTCCATTCATGGTTAGAGGTGAATCTTACTTACCAATAAGGTACTAAATCTACCCTTGGTTCCACCTGGGTAGTATGCTCATTGAGCTTCATCTTTTTGATGAAGTAAAATGGAACTTACCTTACCTCAATTTTCCTTGATTTTCTTTGTTGGGATTTTGAGCTGAAGACTCCATTCCGGCAAGAAGTGTATGGGCCTGAAGTTTTTTGCATGACCCCGGTCTTTGTAATTTGACACAACACAATTGCTTGAGTTGAAATTCTTGATGACCAATTTCCCTGAATGTGGACTCTGCAGCTGCTGAGGAGCATATATAGTAGTTTGAATGCAGATTGAAAATCTTTGTTGAGATGAGACTCAGAGGATTTTCAGATTACCTCAAATCTTCCCTTTGACGGTGTTAAAGATTTGGGAAGGGAAGTTGTATTAAAATTAAATTGATGATTGTGAAGCTTTATAATTCAACAGGTTCTTTACCTCTAACTTCTAGACTTACTCTTGGTCTTTGAAATACTTTTCTATTTTCCTTTCCTTTCTTTTTTTTTGTTTATGGAGGGTCAGATTCTTGTGAAGTTTTGGTTTATAGTTCGTGGAGACCTTAGACGTGTTTTTCTTTTACATATGCAGAGTGTTGTTGACATTAAAGAAGGTTTCATGCATAGGCCTGATGTAGGAGGATCACTATACATAGGGCAAGGGGCAATGTCAGCATGATCCCAGCAGATATGGTGTCTGTTGTGAAATTTTTTCTCAGTTAATATACCTGTGTTGTACTGTAATACATGTTTCAACGTAAATGACTGATGCAAAACATTACTATTCCTCAGGACCCTTGCCCCTATGGGTGGCTGGTGACCCACTATCTCAGAACTCATACAAAATAGACAAAAAAATAACTGAAAAAATTGAAGGAGGAGTGGAATAGAAGCTATTTGAACTTCTACAGCCTTGTTCAAAACTTTGAAACTTGAACTTCTACTCTCAACAACAACCAAAAACTACTCTAAATGCTCAAAATTTGACAAAGCAACGCAGAAAAGGCACTGCAGCCCTTTAATTTTTTTATTTTTGGTTGCATACAGCAAGTATACAGCCAGGGGGTGTCCCCCGAGTGAAGGGGATTGGCATCCTAAAGATATACTTGCATCCTTAAAAACATGGTGGCCTTGAGGCAAAATCACTGCCACCCCTTTTTGTAATCTGTGATTTTGTAATTTGTAGTTTGTGATTTATGAATTTGTGATCTGCAAACACACAACTCACTTCCAATCACCTCAAAGTTTGATCATAAGGCCGTCTCATGCATTCTTGAAGGTCCTTGTGGCTATCAAGTCTATTTCTGTAGTCCAATTTTTTGAATAATCAAGTGCTAATCTTACCTTTTCTTTTCAATGCAGCCTGAGTACCAATCTAAGAATAGAACCCACGCCAGAATTTGTCTCACACACCTCCTCAAGATCATTGAACAAGGAAACCAAAAATATTTCACAATGAGGGACTGGGTCATCATTTCAGAATAATGTTAGCAGTAAAGTCCAAGTCCAACCTATGGGAGAGCCAGCTGAAATTTGGGCATCTTTGACTACTTTTCTATCAATGACCAACAGCTTCCATCATAACATTATAAGAGCTGGATCAGGCCATTCTTCAATTCTTTGGTCTACCAGGATGGCAGATCGAATAATATTTTGATATTGATTCATCAATTTCCTAAACAAAAACAAACAAAAATTCAATCTAAAGGTAAAAACTGACTGAATTTTTGTTGTTTTGAGGCTGAGGCATATGATGATGTGGAGAAGTTTTGATTGAAGTACTTGTGAAGATATTCCAGGGTATGACATAGATATGATAGATATTTAGGAGCTAGTTCCAAGTGAAGATTGTGCACCCATCATCTCAATCAGCAAAGGTCAAATTGGTCTGGATGAAGCAAAACAGGATTCTTATTGATATGAAGTTATGTGGTGCACAAGGTAGTACATACCAATGAGCTGGTGATCAAATCCAATTTTCACCTTGTTCAATCAACATGATATTTGTACACGGTATGTTTTTGGTCTGACCTACATATCCTTTTCCTCCTTAAATAAATTGCGCGGTGCAATTTGTTGGAGGCATTGATTGAACATCACATAACAGCTAACCCTTCTGGCATCCATAAAATGAAAGCAAAGCAAAGGTATGGTGGCTTCAACAGGTGTTTTATCTTGGTTCTGGGGGGACGCATCTTGGCATTGCCAATCTTTGCCAATTTTTTTGAATTTACAATCATCTAGCTCCACAAAGCCTTCATGTGGTATATTTTTGTAGATGGACTGGGGTGATATGAGTAATTTGAGCATGCACTTTCAACAAATGGGATAGGTAATTATTTGAATTGGTAAAAAGGGGAGAAACTTGGAAAGCAAGTCAGGGTACAAAGCAATAGCAACTTGAAGTGTAACTGGTTACAGGACTGTACACTAGTTCAATTGCATGACTGAATTCAAACGGCCAGACTCCAACTGTTGCACACTGAAGAGTAGGATCACGCTCACCTCAAACTCATCATAATTATCTACATGGATCAGTTGTTGATAACAAATGTGACTGTTGTAAAAGACAGCGTAGCCTTCACTTTGCTCATTGTGAGGGATGATGCACAAGTAAGCTGATAGAGTGACTTTACAGCCTGATCAAGAAATTATTCAAGATTGTAGGTTGTGATGAGTGATTTTCAATTGAAACTCTTGATTCTACTTCCGTTGGAGTCATCATAAACAATATCCAGATCATGATGATCAATATGCATTCATTATTGATAACCATATGTACATATTATCATGCTTTGATTCTTGATCTACATGTGTGAAGTGGGTTCTTTCTATAGTCTTTCAACCAGATCAGATCACAAATTCATAAATCACAAACTAAAAATTACAAAGTCACAGATTACACAAAGGGGTGGTGGTGATTTTGCCTCAGGGCCACCATATGTAAAGGGTATGACACTATAAAAAAACTCTAACAACTTGATCCCACACAAAAACAAACACCCAATACAATAAGAGATCAGATGAACAACCAACAATTGTTATCTCAACACACACCGCCTTCCATAGCCTTTTCCTTTACTCAATTTCAAGTCAGCCTTGAGAATGAAGATTGTTTTTAATCACATCATTGATTGGAGCCGTTCTAACTTTCAAGACGTGAGTTCCACTCCTTTCCATCTGGTTATCTTCCATCTATTCATTTTTTTCACTCTATTACTGATCCTCCAGTCTAATTTGATTGATCATTCTTCTTCTTCTTTTTTTAATACCACCGCCATTTGAATAGATCAATTGATTTGTTAATTTACGTCTGTTTGGTTTCCTGTTTTTCTTTTCTATATCATGTTTTACAAACTTTAAGTGAATTCTTTTTATACTATATTCGTCTTTGTGTTCTTCATTCAATCCAACTTTGCTTCTGTTTATGAACAATTTGATTCTTTTCTTTGACTTTTATTTTTAGATCAATTGTTCCGTTCTAGTTTTTTCTCCTATTGCCTCCACTTATAGCTCCCTTCACTCAATCTTAATTTTGACTTTCACTCTTCAGTAAGTTTGTCTTTCATTTTCTCCTTCTCTTTCATCTCTTTTGGCTTCTATTGAGTTGATATATTGTTTTAATCATGTTTCAAATTGTTTTAGATTGTTTTTTCAACCCAATTGATCCAATTCTTGTCCTTCTTACATTTGAGTGACTTCAAATTAAGATTGTAAGTTACTTCTGATACCTCTTTTTAATTCTTTTTTCTTTCTTGTTGATCATCATAAATATTCAATGCAAACCAGGTTTGCTTACAAAACTCAGCAAAATCCACCATTAGTGTGATTTTTGAGTGTTGCAAATGGGCATAAATCAATTAGTGTGTTAGTCAATTCACATTCCCCATGATTTCCAAATTCAATGATTTACCTGATGCTGATTCTATCTAATCACACTCACTGACACACAGAATATCTCTCCTGAATGATCAACCGCTGCTGCCGCTGCTGATGCTTTTCACAAATCACTCAATTCTTCTTTTCTCATAAGACTTTCAAAAATTGGTTGCTTCATTGACTCATCATCATATAATCATCATTTCATTATTGTTTTATATTTGGACAAGATAAACATAAAAATTCATCCAAGATTAGATATCAGTGTTGAACAAATGGTATCTTTCTTTGCAACTTTGTTTCATGTATACCCTTCTTGGAAACCACTGATATCTAGCCTATGTTGTTCTTTTGATCATCATCCAATACTAGATCCAGTGAATGATTCAATGATTGGTTGAATTCCCAGCTAATTTAGGATGAGATTGGAGATACAGATTTGAAAAAAGATATGTACGTCCTTTACCAATCTACAATCTCATGATTCTGATCTGAATCATTTGCAGCTTTTGAAGCACAATGAGTGTGAAACAGGTCAGGGACATGTTGTCATTCTTTGGATTAATACAGAATGATTGTGTGTTTCATCGTGGGCTGTGTTATGTGGCCCACAGTCTAGGTCCGTCAGAGGGACTTACTATTTGTTTGCAATTCAATGACTGACCTTCTAATCATGTGTTTTTGCCATAGCTGATATTATCTGCAGCAATCATGTTCTTGGGTGGATCCCACTACATTGCATTGTATAAACAAAAATATCCTGGATGAATAGCCTAAATCATCACTGAAGTGTGACCATATGATAGCCGCCTTGAGATAGCTAGATGCTAACCAAATCCATGCCAACAATCTTTCAATTTTCTCTCCACTGGAGATGACCATAGAAATATAACCAACACTTTGATTTGGCTGCTTTTGAATGCATCTTCATCCAAATTTCCCAAAAAAAGTAAGTTTTTAATCACTCACTTTGACTTTGCTAGAATGCAAGATCAAAAGCTGCCCTCTATCGGCAGAAATTGTATACACATACTCCAACAAGCAAATCATACTCAATTAGTTGAGATGGACAATGGACAAGTAGAAATGGAAACAATAAGGTGTAATTCAATGGTCTGTAACCTATCCCTCAAGTTTCTATAAAAGAATTCTGTCTACTAAAGTCCTCTTTCATTTTTAAATACCATAGACTACACCAAAGATAACATTTTCTGGGCAGAAAACATAGATATTGGTATACAAAAACATCCTGAGGTCAGGAAGAGAGCAAAAAATACAAAAAAATGCATGTCGTTCCTGATTTTGAGAACTTCAATCTGAGTTTTTTTTTTATTTTTAGGGTATAAATTGTTGAATTTACTTACAAGGAACCCCCATTATCATTAGATCTCCATCTGTAACAGATGCTGAAATTTGGCAATATGAATTCTAAAAATACTCATAACTTTTGCAAATGGCAATCAAAATAATCAATTGATAGCTCATTTGAAAGCAATAATCTATCTCCAGAGCTTTCATTGAAATGATAAGTCTTTATCTTTCTCCACAAAGAATCTATGTGGCTTCATAGAGAATTATGCAATAGAAAATAGTGGCTTTGTGAGATGCTCTGGAACTTTGCCTCATTGATCAAACATTCAGAGAGAGGCGGTGGCTTTCTAATGAGCCCAAAATCTAGTAGTTTGACCAAGATTTTCAAGAACTATGAGCATTTCTAGAAGTCAGTACTGTCATGAAACACAGGAGCCAAATTTCAGTATTTGTTACAGGTGGAGTTCTGATGATCATGGGGGTTCTTTGTTAGTACATGCAACAATATATACCCCAAAAATACCAGAAAATACTCAAATTGAAGTTCTCAACACCAGGAACAATGTGCATATTTTTTTATTTATTGCTCTCTTCCTGACCTCTGAATATTTTTGTATATCAATATTTATGTGTTCTGCCCAGAGGATGTTATCTTTGCTGTAGCAATGCATTTCAATGAAAACCCAAATCACATTGCCATCTCAAATTAAAAGAAGGTTAATGATACTCGAAATTTTATCATTATCATAAATTGTCATTTGAGAGAGTGAATGTAGATGAATGCCAAGTGAAATCAAAAGTTAAAGGATTCAAAGCTACAGAAACAGAAGCTGATGCAACCAATATTTATATTGATAAAAATCAAACATATGAAAGATATCCATCATATTTTACAATTAGCCAAAATTGGACAAGACAATGATGCAGTTGATTTTTTTTCAGCACCTGTACATTCACAATTCATCCCAAACTGTGCTGCTAATGATGTTGCTTTGAATAGAACAGGATCAATGTAGTCGGACCAACTGCTATCAAATCATCTGGGTTCCAAAGATCCACAGCTTCCAAGATCAACTCTTCTCTGTGTGTTTTTCAATAAATGGGTTCCACAATTTGATACTTAATCTCTACCATATCCTTTATAACCCAATGCAAGATAGTCTGAGCCAAGGTTTGAATCATTTGATCTAACAACCTACAATCAATCCCTATTTTTCAAGTCCTGTACTGATTATTGTGTGGACAATTGGACCAGCAATTGTAACCGCAACACATACCTTTCATCACTGCTTTCCAAAGAGAACTTCTTGAGAAAAGTGTGGATATCTTACAACGCCTTCTCAACTGATTTAATCCAACTCTCAGTGATAGAGAGTGCCAAAGGCTTTCAGAATTGCAGCAACTGAAAGTAGAAGTGGGGTACATGGAGAAGACTGGCTTGAGAAGTGGATCATTTTCCAAAATCAAAAAGGTAGCAATTCATTCTTTTTGCCAACATTGATATCAATTTCAGAATAGTAGCTGATATGACTACTGGAAATTATCAGATGAAGGTCAATTGTCAGTCTTTCAAGCAAGCTGCCTTCAACTCCAAGCCAGATTGGTTGTTTGACGGCCTTAGAATCAGTCACTTTCTCATCATCAACCTTTCATACAATTATATTGAGAATTATCAACTTGAATACCTTTTGAATTTTTTAGTATATACTTTGACTTAAATTTACCAACATCAACCTAATCAGTTTGCCCTAATCAGAACACAAGCAACTCATATTGAGACTTGAATCATTTTGATCTAATCAGAAACCAAGCAACCAAATTCAGACCAGATTTTCAACTTTCTCGAATTAGATTGCTTCCTCTCATTCAATCAGATCAACACTTATCACGCTGCCATCCTTTGAAGCTGCTGAATATTTACTGTGACTGAAAAGGCATAATTTGACATTTGTTTATTGTTGGAATGTTGTTTTTATTGCTCTGAAACCTTAAGCTCAAACTAACCTAATGGTGGCTGATTATTGATCTGTTCCAGAGAACAATGGAATTAAAATGCCTAAAATTATCTCTTCACTTTTCTCTTTATGGCTCTAAATTTAAATACAATTCAATCTAAACCATAATCACATGTAATGAAAATTGAACTTTAAAACTGAGCCATGGGGTTTGATCAAATTATATTATCAAATGATTCATCAGACTTCAAAGGTAGAAAAGCTGTCATCTCAGGTGTGTCAAATTTGTATTGGCTCATATCTCAAAGACAGCGTAGATTGACCCGTTCCGGTCCATTTTCCTTGTTGCACCCTATTTGTACTTGGGTAGTAGCCAAGACATACACAAACCAGTGGCTATACAATTTTGTCAATTATGAGGATCATGTTCATCATATGTCATAATCAAAATGCATGTGTTACAGCACATAATCAAGGTCAAAATTCAGTAAAGAAAACAAAGCAGTAAAGTAGTCAAGTGGACCTTGTGTCCAGACTTTTGAATGTTTCCGCTTTTCTTCATTTGGTATGAATGAGATTGATATGTTTATATTGTTTGGAGCACTGAATGTTGTCAAAGATCCAAGTTGAAAAATGGTGAATGAGATTTACAAGTGAGTGTAATAAGGTAGATCACCAAGTGAGTTATAAGAAAGAGTTGAATATAGCCAAAGATACTTTTCAATCCTGTTGAATCAGGATGATTATTGACATTTGACCGTTCAAGCAATTGAAGCACGCATTGTCTCTAGACATGATTGAGAAAAGACTTACGTTGGAAACATTCTTCAAGTCAGAAAGAACAACTGATTCAAACCCATGACCTGTTTCTGAACTCACAACATTTTGTGATCCCCGAAGTGTCTTTATCATCACATCAATCTAAAATGTATTCCATGATAACATATGCCCTGTGGAAAGCTGTGTTGATGATCTTCATAGCCTGAAAGTGTATTTGATCAAATCCAGATGAGGAATCAGAATGTTGTTTATCTTTTTCTCTGAGTCTTAGTTGTTTGATCAACAGCTTGCTCCAAATAATGACACCAACTCAAATGATCTGGACTTTCTTATAGGTTGATTCTGAAAGACATTCAACTTCAGTTCACCTTTTTCAATACCAACACTTGCCAATTTTTTTGGTACAATCAAATAACAGGGGATGCTTTAAGTCCTAGATATCAACAAATTCAAATTGATGTATGTATGTCTTGAATTGACTTGATTGCAATTTTTCAGTCCAAATTACGTCTGTCAATTCTGGTGAACTAACCAAGACTCTTGTCTTGTAAAATTTCTCAATAGGCATATATGTTTTGAGGATTTCATGACTTCTACCACATGTTGGCTATTGAGTCTGTTTATAAGATCCACTTTTGGGGGTCAGGTCCTTTTTGTACTATCAAAGTACATGCTTGAAACCCTCTTGAAATCTCAGCTTCAAATCCTGCACAACCACAACAGGATGGGCACAATGGAAGGGTCTTTCACACAGAATAAATGAGATGCATCATGGCAATGCCCGTGGCTGAATTTCTAGTGCTGTATTAACACTGGAGTTCTTGGTATGTTGAGACAAGATGTGTGAAGGGGGTGCAAGGAGGTGTGAATCGGGGTGAAATACCCTGTATGTCTTTGTGAGGTGGTGTGTGTAGTGGTGTGAGCTTGTTGCGGGTGAGGTTACCAAAGATGCATCTGTGTGCTTATTTATGGTGACGCTACAAGGATAAGTTGAGTTGTATGCTTGGGTTGAGGCAGAGGAAACAAGGTACACAAGGTGGCTTGTGGAACTTTTCTACATGATTAAAGCTGCGAAAACTGTGCTGCACCAAGGGGATTGGCCGTGGAGCAAAAGAAAAGGTGCCACAAGATGAAAGATAATCAGTTTAACCAAAAAATCACTGATAAATGTGTGTTTAACCAGGCTAGATTGAGCAACATCAGAAATAGTGTCTGTCAAATCTTGTTACAGAGTTCAATGGATAATAACCATTGAGGTAGTCTTTCACAATCACAACCACTCCATGAATTGCTGATAAATGCTTGTGTAACCAGGCTAGATTGAAAAACATCAGAAACAGCAACT
>KZ121343.1:0-20584 GCA_002157025.1 Melampsora abietis-canadensis | reverse complement strand
TTGCGGTAAATTTATACTTACCGCATCCGAGTTACCGCACGAGTGCGGATGCTCTTACACCGATCAATTTAACACCGACGAACTTTTTTCGTATCCGGTGTAAAATTCGAAATTACCCCCCCTTAAGTGATTTTTACACCCAATGATTCGGTGTAAAACAGTAGGTGTAAAAATCTCCGACCCCATATAATATACATGACCATCTTGACAGATTCTGCCTACTGTCCATTTTCAAATCGTATGGAAGACCCACAAGATATGCTGTGGCTGTCTTTCTGGGCTTTTTAAGACGCTGTTTGATAGACTTCTACGTTGGAACTCGAGCAGCTTTCAAAGGATATGACACAGTCCTCCCCTGCCAGGGAGGCCTTGCTTTGTTACATTTTTTCATGCCTCTGAGACAAATCAAGCAGAGCTCCTAAGTCCTACACACTTTTGAATATGTCTCTTCCAATCACTTATAACAAAAAAATTATATTGATATGACGATTTCCAAAAGACGCACTTGAAGTAAAGTAAGAAATAAACCAAACATGCACAATACATCTCAGTACTACTCATCAACTTCCATCTCCTTTCCATCTTCCTTCTCGTCCCAACATATCGACTTCAGTGAGCCATTCCAACCATGAGCCCATTTTGGGAAACATCTCTTATACAGAGACATACAAATCGTGTCCATTTGATCAATCGGTCCATCAAATCCTGCCTTGAAGTAACCATGCGTACCGAGCGGTTCTTTGATATGACCACTTCGACCTTTCTTCGTTCGAAGTTCGACCGGCTTGAAATATTCAATGTCATCTCGATTGAAAAACTTGGCGTAACAAAAAAGTCGATTTCAGCACAGTGAGCAGATATGCAAAGATGAATCCCACGAGGAAAAACCACTTACCATGTACCGGATCGTAGCAGTTTTTTTGTGTACTTTGTATGGATGACCGGTCAAGACAAATCGCTTGACGACAATCCGCTTCGGTTCACTGCCTACCAATGTACCAGATCCAACCAATTCCATTGTACCTTGATCATCGTTGACCTCCTGAAGTACAACCACAGGTGTTGTGGAACCGAAAGTCACAGGCATGTACACAGTTCCAACATTCATTCGACCGTGTCTCAAGTAACGGTCAAATTTATGAACATTATTACTGGCTCGTACCGAAGGCTGCGACCAGATGGGATTGACACTGTAGAATCTATAACCTACACAGATCACCAATTGATCCTTCGACTTAATTTCACCTTCGTATTCCGTATTCCGCTGGGTAGAGAAATGCATTACAGAGTACTTGTGTTCGTGTTGGAGGAGGGAGACTGCGATAAGCGGAAGGGATCTAGGAAGGCTTTTGAAAACATCCTGTGGGAACTCGGCCACGTGTAGAGTGACTCGCATTCCAGCACCCTGTCACGACGGGTTAGCTACGAATGCTCAAGCTTGATGAGATGAAAAGAGCGAAAGATTACTCACCACTCCGGGTTGATCCTCGTTCGCGTTTTTGCACAGCTTCTTACTCATCACTTTCCAATCTTGAAAGCCAAAGACTTTCCCATACTCCGCGGGTAGATTTTCGTAAGGATCCCATGGACTAGTGCGTAGGCTCTTCATGCCCCTGTAACGAGCAAAACGTTCTCGGGCTGGTATATGCAGGGGTGTGTCGATTTCATCAGGAAATTCTTCATCCTCACGAGCACCACTTGTTCGTTGTTGCTCCCTACTCGCTCGATATTCCTCTAGCTGTAGTTTCTCTATGTCATCCGATAAGTCCATAAACCTGACTCCTTTTGATGATTGACCTTGCTCAGACATATCATCGTCCATATCTGCCATCTCTTCCTCCTCTTCCTCCCGGGTCAATTCATGTTTACTATCACCACCAAGGGGGTCCTCAAATTCAGCTTCATCGCCGTCTGCATATTCATCCTCTTGACCCTCGGGAATCCAAGCAGCTTGGTAGTCACTGGTACCGACCGGGATTTTTCGGGTTCGCTTAGGTTTCGAAGCAGCTTTGTTTGCAGGGGCTGACGCAATCTCTTCCTCTGTTGGCCAGGTTTGCTCGGCCATCATCGCATCAGCAGTAGAAGGGCAGTTTTCGGAGACCAAGTCATCGGCCAGCTCAGGATCAGGAGTACACACTACTACCTCTTCCTCCTCGTCTTTATCCTCATTTCTCGTGATAGTGATTTTTGACAGTCGATAGTCGCCACAAAATGGTACATGAACTAGTCTGTTTGAACTGAACCTTCCACCGCGAACATGGCCAGTGATTTTGAGCGTTCCGTCGGCCCATTCGGTACGTTCACTAACCAGCCTAGCTCGTCCGTCACGCCAACCTGGTGAGACTGCAGCTGGCTTTTTCTCCAACATCCTCCGAGCCAATCCACCTACTTCTTCTAGTGAATCAAGAGAGCTGACACGAGCCAAGAGAAGTGTATCGGGAAAGAAGTATCGCAAAAAGCTCAATAAACTGGCTCTTGTTTGCGCGGATTGTTGATGTTTCACTGGTAGGTCTGGTCCATTAAGGGTATCGAGGCCAAAGGCAAGTCCAAGGGTACCAAGAGAAGCTCCACCAATCGCCTGAATTGATCTCAAACAACGTTCACCCCAAGGAGTACACTCTTCTTGCGCGGAGAGTACAGGAAGTAAGAAATCGGCGGCAGCAGCAAGGGAGATGACATGGGCGATGGGAGTCGAGTGAGGAACCAAGATAAATTGCAACAGGCTTCCATTTGAATTGGGTTTTTGGAATGAATTCGAAGTAGGCCATGAAAAGGTGAAGGAGCTAGCGGCCGGTTCTTCAGGATCGAGAGGAAGACCAGCAGCGAGTTTGAAGCGTACAAGTACGTCATTGTATGGATCGATATCGGCTGAGAGTGCGATCACGAGAACGATACGAGGCGCTGGTTGGAAGCCAGAGAAGACTTTGATTGAATCCGCTTGAGCTCGACGTTTCTCAGCTTGTAATTGTTTAGCATGATTTTTTCTAGCGGCCTTTTGACCTGCAGCAGTTTGAGCATGTGCTTTAAGAGATTGTTTCAATTCTTTCTCAACTCGACCTGTAAATTTTGATTACAGACATCATTAGTGATATGTTACCAGTCTATACGAGCATGGATCGTAGAAGAAAAGAAAGACCTTTGGAGAGTTGTTTGAGTGCTCCCTTGGTTGCGTGTCGAGCTTTGAATGACTTGTTTGACTGCGAAAGGGTGGATCGATGATGATGAGATGTTTGTTTGGGTGCCATCTTAGTTAATGTTGGTATCTTTGTGGTCCAAGTTAATGGTCATGACCTTCAATGCATTGCTGTCATCGTCGCAGTCTTCCCTGCGGCAAGCTGAGTTTTTGGGCAAAAATTTTCAACGTCGTGTATGGGAATAAGTATGGGATTACATCAGCTCAGATACACACATAGAACCCGGCCCAACTCGAAGAGCTTTAGGACCCGTTTGACCTGTACCTACTACACCACGGGAAGTTTTTGAATCGAAAGGAGACCTTGAGAGTTGGAAGAGATAAAAAGAACTTTGGTCTTGCTAACGATTGCTTTCCCTTGCTCCATCCTCACACTTTTGTGATTGACCTCTTCTTCTTGAGCATCACTCTTCCTCTTGGCACCTCATTTCATCACCCCGCTCCTATCCTGATCTCTTATTCTCTGTAAGGACTGCTGTTATCTTCCCTCAACTTCTCTCTCATAGTCTTAGTCACGCCGAGCAAATTGAGGTCATGCAGTGTATACAGGTTGCTCGGTCAGGTGGAAAACAGAAAATAATCCCGCGCCCTGGGCTATGTCACGTCTACATGACATGCTCTCATGTATGACACCGCGGCCACTCATGTGACATGGGCATTGGCGGGAAATAATGGTCCAATACAGAGCCCATGAGCAACTTATAGCTATGTTACATGTACAATTCAGTACTCATTCAGATACATGTGATTGGGATGATTGATACAAGGTGTGTACAGGATGGGGGCTCCTGCATGCCTGACAGGTGCTCCAGGCCCTGACATGCATTCATGATTGCACAACCTGGAGGCACTGCATGACCTGAAATTTCCCGGTGTGAGTCTACCATGGTATCTGTGGGATCAAACTTTGTCAAAACAAATCAAAATTCATTGTTTCAAAACCACAACCAAACAATCAATAATCAGACCTTTTTTGACTGATAATCAATAAAATTTCAAAGTAAACCCCCCTCCAACTTAAAAGCAACACATTTGATGTTCAAATCTGATTTTCTGATTTCTCATCTTGACCTAACTCAACCAACAGATTGCTTCACACCAAATTTGTACATATACATTCAGTTTGGGACTTGAACCAAGGGCAAAGCACATCTCTTGAAATTTTATTCAAATCATACAACCACAACTAATTGTTACAAAACATTGAAATTGATCTACAAATTGATCTCTGAACGGCCTGTGCAATTATGACATTGTATTCTTGATTCTGATGATCCAAAACAAATGATTTTTATAGGAATTATCCTACACTTTGTTTGTGATGATTATTGATCAAAACAAATCTGAATTCTTGATTTTAGATTTGATTCAAGTAAATTTTCTTTTCCCTTCTTTCCCTCTAAATGAGAAAACTGAAATGAACGGTTTTTGTTTTCCTTGGTTGTTTGGAATGTATGTCAAGCTGTATAGCTTCATGAGATAAATGTTTTCTATCAGTTTGTTAATTAGATCTAATTCTTCAATACAATCAATCACAATTACGTTGATCCCAATCAATTGTAGGAGGTGTTGTTCTAAACACATTATGTATTTCCACTGTTGAGTCTATCAACAAGCAAAATCTCATTCATTAATGGTACTCAAAGTAAGTAGGTGGAACCTACCTACTTTCAAACCTAGAACCTAGTTTTATTTTTTGGCGGGCATTTTTTATTGAAATATGTTTCCCAAAACTTTGTGGCTTTGAAGACCCTGTGCCTAGTTTGATACATACCTTCAGCATCTCTCTTATCCCATGCCTTTCATTGGCCTCTGGCAAGAAACTCCTACATACAAGAACTGTCCTTAGATCTATTCCAGGCCTCTGGAAAGGCCTCACACATAGATAAAGGTGTTCAAAGATCTACAACAAACATATGTTGTAGTATATGCTAAGGATGTGACACTTGTTGCCCCAAAAAGATCAATTGCTTGAATGGTTCTGAATGCTCTAAACAAATTTAATCACTCTTTCTTTTTACTTGCTCTTGAGTAATTTTTATTCTTTTTGATAAAAATCAATTAGCTTTAATTTTGATTGATTAGTTTTAAAAACAATCAATTGGTCTTGAAAACAATTGGTTGTTTGAACTCTCACTTGTTCAACGGCTGACTTGCACTGAGATAATTATGAGTTCATGTTCAGATTTTTTTGCTCACCTAAACAGGGAACACCTTTTGTATCTTTAGTATTGGTATTTAGAAAATTAAAAGAGGCTGAGAAGATAGATTGGTAGTCAATCTTTGATTTGTAGATAGGAGGGAATCAAAGACACAAAAAACTGTTTGATTATGTGGATCTGAAAGGAGAAGCCATATGTATTGAGAAATGAGACAACCTGAGAAGTAGCAATTGATGGTTTTTGGTAGTAGTCAACTGGTGCAGCAGAACAAGACTCAAGAGTGCCTACATACTTTTTAATCTTGGTGCTTAGCTTTTCGAATTAGGTTTATCAAGTAGGTAGATTCCACCTACTTACTTGGGGGAACATTATTGACTTAATCATCTGTCCAATATTCATTCATCTATTTGTTCATTTCTTTGTTGCTTCATTTCTTCACTTGTTTGTGATCTGTTTTCTCACTTGTTTGTTTTCTGTTTGTTTTGTTTTTTGTCCATTCAGAATGTGTACACCCTTGTATACCAACATAAATGATGCTCTTTCTGAACTACATATGTGCTGTGAATTTTTCTCATATTTGCTGTATTTTCCCATCTCAAACACTGAGGTGGGTGAACCCTGTGAGGTCTGGTGAAATACCAGGTCATGACCCAGCTTGATTTGAAAACCCAAGACCAGCACTGTGTCTGAGTGGTACTCACTTGTTGAAAAGAGAACACCAAGTCCCTCTCAGGTAGAAAGGGAAGTCGTTTGCGCTTGTCAATGGGCAAACACTACACAGACACAGTGCAGGAAGCAAAAGCAGGGAAACCATCATTTGGTGCTCCCATGATGGACTTTTGGTTGATTTTCAACGGCCAAAAGGCAGCCACAGGTGTTGTCACAATGATGGTCAAATGCTGGAACCTGACAAAAGTCTTCCTTCCCCCCGCAAGAAAATGACTGACTTTTGTCCACCGGCAAAGGTGGCCAACTTGATGTGTGGTGTACCATCTTCTGGCGGCTGGCCACAACCTTTTTCAACTTGTTTTTCAACTAGAGAGCCTGGCAGGGTCAAACTTAACTAAGTCTCAAAGCTGGACCTAACCACCAACTTGGTTAGGTCCAGCTTTTGAACTTCGTCAGGTTTCAGATAATGGAGTATTTCTGGAATTGGGAAAAAGTGTCTCTGGGTGAAAAGTGAGCCAGACGCAGCCAGACAACACCTTCCTTTGCACCAACCATTTACTAACCTGTACCTTGGATTCCATAAGGTGGCTTCACTGTATGTCATACAAGGAGTGATCTCAATTCATCTTGATTCTCCCCTTGTCTCTCTCTTTGAGTTTGTACATGTTGCACCAGATCACACCCTGTTTGTCAGACTGGAGAGTAAACAAAGTTTACTCCTCAAGCTAACAAACACATTTAATCATTACAGATACATCTCACACTCAAGTTTCAAGAGTGAAACCCTCCTTTGTATAATCATTGTAGAAATGAGCAAAGAACGCTATAACCTGCCAGTCAGGGACTAAGAATGAACCCTGACTGATGTAACAAGGATAAACTGGTCAGGTTTCATTCTCAGTCAAAGCTCAAATGAAACCCCAACTGAAGAGTAGCAACACGACTTCAGCATCGCACCAACCCTTGCAATAATGAGATTCCATTAATATAGAAGAGGTGAACTTTTTGCAAGGAAAGGGTAGAGAATCATCCAAAAACTCCAATACAAATTCTTACATTTGGAAATATCTTCTTGATAGACTGTTTCCCTTGAAACTACAAAGCTCAAACTGATAAACTTAGATTTGTACTTAACATACTATCTTCTTTATCTGATCTCTTGCGTATACTTTTAAGTGAGCCTGTTATTGTCACAATTATCTCTGATTGATTAAGCTTAGTATCAGCTTAGTATTTTTTTACTCTATCTTAAACTCTAAGCTTTGCAAGACTACTCTAATATTGTTAGATTTTGTGAAGGTCTGCCCTTACAAAATCATAGTGTAGAAGTTAGAAGTCATGCCCTGGGGTAGACATTTATAATTGAACTCACCCATAGAAGACAACCAATATCCACATATATCTGGTAAGTGATAGTATTAGTCAGATTTATAATATTAGATAAAATTTCAACTAACCAACAGCTCAAATTTATAGTCATAACTTTTACAGTTATCACAAAAAATCCCATATCCTTTAAAACAAGTGAGCATTATTCAGTACTTAGCACTTTCAAAAGGTATAGCTTTTAAGACTTTGGCTGACACTATCACACCTTCAGTCAAATGATCATTGGCAAACATTTTGAACATGGCTTTGGTTGGAATCTTGTTTGATTGTTCTTGAGATAGGGAAACGGTACAATTGACAACTATATGAGATGAGAAATTCAAATCATCTTATCATTTGTTTTGACAAATGATGAAGATGATGTTTTGAAGGTTATTTGGTGTGGTATGTTATGAATGAGAATGAGTAAAGCCAGTTAAGACTCAATCTTGGTTGTGTTACATATCTGCATTTTTAGATCATCACATTGCTTATGAGCTAGGCCAATGTGGTTTTGTTTAATGAAAGCACAAGGCAACCCAATTCATAGAATAACTCAAGTAACACTTCAAGCTATTGCAAAAGTCTTCCATAATTGAATGAAAAATCAGATTTTGACCTAAATATGATTCATTCTTTGGGATCTAAGCCATAGTGGATGCTACCACTGCTCCATCTAAAAAGTTGGAGGGTATTCCAAAACCTCTTTATGAGTAACATTTAGGTGTGGTTTGGAAGGATGCTATTCTATGCTATTGGTCTGTTGCTGATGGAGGTGTATGAGGGCCAATGGCTTCTGATGATGTATTGATCTTTACATACATGTACAAGCTCTATACAGGCTCTATACTTTTTGCCCGGAGACATTTTTGCCCATTTCCAACAATCCTCCAATGCCCCCTTAAGTTTTTGACCAGGTGCAAGTTATTAGTTTGCAATCTTGGCCAAACCTGAATTAGACCTCATTTCACAATGGAAATAAAAGATAGTGCAAGGGTGTGAATAGATTGTGGGGTGTTAGAAGTCTTGAAATGTTAGGCATAATTCATCTTCATAAATTGGCCTGGTGAGAGATGCATGCTTTGCATGTCCCTCTAAACTTCCAGACTAGACTACAGCCGTTTCAACAAAGATTGATCTTTTTTGAAATTCTTGTCAAGGTGCAAAACTAAGCTTAACTAAGCCCCTTGCGTGGCCGCGCCCACGCCCTCAAAGAGGGGCTTACAGCAAAGGGGTGTTTTTTAGCGGACAACCTCCAGATTTTGTGTACTGTTATGTAGTTTTTCCAACTTTCCTTCTTCACCTCACCGTAGAATCTTTTATGATTCTTGTATGTGGTTCTCCATGAAACGCTATACAACCTTGTACTAATTTCAACAACAACCTGGTGCTGTGATGTTTTCAGCAGGCTTTACCAGATTTGGTTCTTATGCTCACCTGTAACTGCCTAAGAATGCCTGTATAAGCTGTCCATGGAATTTGGAGGTTTGGTGCCTGGCTCAAAATTGTGCCAAAACAGAGAAAAGCCAAAACCGGGGTTTTGGACATGCAATTTTGGCCTTCTAGGCTGAAATTGCCAGTTACACGACTCCTCAGATTTGCATCACATTTTTCAAAACCTTAGTTCTCACCAAAACAGATGTTTGTGATATGAGTTTGTGTAGCTTTTCATGGAGAACCACATACGAGAATCATGAAAGATTCTACAGTGAAGTGAAGAAGGAAAGTTGGAAAAACTACATAACGGTACTTAAAATCTGGAGGTCGTCCGCCAAAAAACGCGCCTTTGCTGTTAGCCCCTCGCGTGTAAGCTTAGTGCAAAACTGGCTTTTGCTTGGTTTTGTCTCTCTGCTAATGTGGTGAATACAGAAGAAACAAAACCTGTCAGGGAGATTTCTCCCGGGTTTTGGCTCGCTGCGGCGACCACTTTCTTCAAAAAAGGTTGTCAATCTTTCTTGACACGGCTGTACACAAATTTGCGCGTTTGCTGTTTGGCTACTTGCCAAAGATTTTATGCTTCATCAACCTCTCTGGCGGCGAAGGCAATCGCAGAGGATCAGTCAGAAACAATGATGTTACCATACAGTTTAGGCAACCTTCTGCAACACACGAGAAAAATCTTTCACCAAAGGGGAGCTGTCTCTAAACTACCTCTAAAAACAAAAAGCAAATGGATAGCTGATGCACTTAACCAATTAGAAAAAGGACAAGCGGCGGCAATTTTCCAACTACGATGTGGCCACCGTCCACTGCAAAAATTCCTCCATAGAATAGGAGTAGAAGAATCAAACAAATGTGAAACATGCTCAGCAGTCGAAACAACAACCCATTTCCTGATATACTGCAGGAAATTCAACAAGCAGAGACAAGAATTTAGAAAACAATTGAAAAAAGAAAAAATCAAAGTCAACATAAACTCAGCATCTACACTCTTGGATACACCAAAAGTGTTCCCTTATCTAGCACAATTAATCCAGGCGACTGGGAGATTTACACATCTAAAAACGTACATAGATAACTAAACAAACTACTAAGATTATACTATATTTTCTTCTCTTTTCTTATGATTTCTTATTTTCCTTTTTCAATTTCCTGTTAATATTTTGGAAGAGTGATTTAACAAAGTGAATTTGTTACAAAGGCTTAGTAGTCCGTTGTAAGAAAAAACACACACAGGAAGTTGTATTAGTTATACAGTAAACATACTTAGTTAGTTAGTGCGATATGTGAAATCAAAAGCACTTAAAAATATAAAAAAAAAAAACCTCTCTGCTTTCTTTGCTTTCAACCTAATGGAATTCCCTTTGAAGGGTCTCAGGCTGATAAGTTCGATTTGAAGTACTGTGATACACAAAGTCTCTTCTCATCGACTTGCGCACACAACCTCACTAAATCAGTAACATCGCCGGGTGCGTTGAAGGACATGTGGGACTCACACGCACCTATTAGTCTCCGGAAAGCTGAAGGTATTAGGCAAGATCACATCTACAAAGGCCCTATGGTGATTTCTTCGAAGATTGAATTGCATATGTTCCAACATATATGTCAGGACTCTAAACACAGGTGACTCTAAAGTCTGGACAATGACACTGCACGAAGTCGATAAAGCTGTTTTCGTGTCCTTTTTACATGGGTTGATGATTTATTGACTTGACCTCAAAAACCCAGCTTGTGATACAGAAAGTCTGGAGAATGTTTTTGTGTTTGAACGTTGGTTTTTGCCAACGCTTCGCTTCCCTTAGTTTGGTCAAACTGCATCAACACTGTTAGGAAATCGTCGTCAAATAAAAACAAAACGCGACTCGTTCACAAAGGTCAATCTTTGGAGTGACCACAAATTCCACGCTGGGATTGGGATACGTAGATGGGGGAACGTTCGCTTTTTTTGACCTGATCTGGTAAGTTTGTATATATAATTTTGGGGACCTCGTCACATACATGCATGCTGTGATAAACAACATAGAGATCGATCCATCGGTACAAATGAGATGTCTGTATCTCCATCAGGCTTTGAGGTGGGGGTTGAGGGCTGCCGATTTCGGATTTCAATCTCGAGGTTTGGTTGGGTGAGGTGGAGACATTCAAACGCCACAAATTCGAACGATCGTATATATTCGGTGGAAGTTTACCCATGTGTCTAAGCTTCTACCAGCTTCCGATATTTTTGCTTTTTTGCGGTAGCTGGCGTCAGCGATCAGACCAAGTGTGTTCTTCATTAACAAACGTACAGTCAATCCAGAAAAACTTGACCGATTTTGCCCGCAAAACTCGAGCGAATTGGCGGGAAATTGGTGACAAGCTTTTCTAAATTGACTGTATATCAATCCCCGAGGCCGACGTCGTTGACCACTGCACCCGGTCTCATACGGATTGCATTCGTGGCGCCCACCTCTACGTTAGATGAACGGGAGCACGTATTGCATCACAATTAGCTTTTGTAGATGACACGGCTGAAGTGATCAAGACGTAAGAAATTCTGTGGAAGGATGGACGGGCTTGAATTCTTACTTGAATTTCCATTTCCCTCATTGCTCGAATTCAATAGAGAAGCGGATTTTGAGGCTTCACCTAGAAAGAGTGTGGCCTTCCAACTTCTGCACAACACTCTCAGATAGGAAGCGTGGCGGATTAGTACTAAAGTAAGCACCCTGATACACCACGGGCCAGTTAGTCATTCCACTTCTCTGCTCGCTGCTCGCCATTAATACCAAGTATCTTCACCTCATCGCACCAGTGCTCTTAGTCCCTCCTTTATTTTGTGTTTTCTTGTCGCCTATTATTTGTCTTCTTCCCTCCATAATTATCACATATTTAAACACTACAAAAACACAAACTCCGACCGTTGTCTTGTTACTCTAACAACTTAATATATCCAACTTTTGTCAACATGCTCTTCTCTACACTTTTCACGACTGCCCTTTGTCTAGCTGGCGGTGAGTGAACTCGCCCGTACAAATCTTGCGTCGCATCACTGACGCTTTTTTCTATTTACTGCAGTGTCTGCCAAGACGCACTCCTTTGCACGGTCGCTCAAACCTACCCGTAGTGCTGATCCTTATGCGTAAGTCAAGAATTTCCTTCGCGGCCTCGACTTCGAGTTGACATCTCTTCTTCATCGTCTTTAGGAGCCTCCAAGCTCGTGCAGTACCTGACAGTAACTCCGCTGCCACTCGGACTGTTATGCCTGCTTCTCACCCGCAATCAAAGAAAACCATCGGTCTGACTCTCAAAATGCACGCTATCCTGTCTGAATGCCGTCACAACGTCGCCAAGCATGTTGACAAAATCAAGCACCACTGCCGAAAGACTGAGAGCCGTCAACTCATCCTGACCAGTATTATGGTCGAACTCGAGGCAATGCTTGTGATCTTCAAGGAGACCGTCACTCAAACTAAAGCTTGCTCTCACACCCCGACTCCTTCGCAAACGCCGACCACCACCCCGCGAACAATTGTTTGTCAAAGTCTCTTCCGATAGCTCCATTGACACAACTGACAACATTGTGTCAATCACTCTAGAACGACGTCATCGAAATCGTTTTGCAACTCATCATCCTCGTCAAGATTACCATTTTGGAGATGCTAGAATTCATTGACGAGGATTCTGTGCGTGGTCATTGCGGAGGTGAGTACCCATCACACATAATTTCACCTGTTCCATACTAATGTCCATGAAAATACCAGATATTCTTCATCGGCTGACAAGCTCAGTCAGTGAGATCATTGTTGCAGTCAACGTGAACGTTCAGGGTTCCGTGACCATCTTGTCTCAGATCGGAGCTCACGCCTTGAAGTCTGTTCAATCATTTGGTTTCGGTTTCGAAGCTATCACCGAGGTCGTTCAGAGCTATTCATCTTAAGCCTTGAGATTAATTTTTTCAGCTCAAGTCCCCTAACTCCATCGCATGTAACATTCATGCTCATTACTGCATGTGGAATGCCCAATCCACACCACGCCTGTCATTCCATCGACATTACTTTTTATCCGCTTAAGCTATAGTGAAATTGTAACTGTCCTAGTGCCATGATCACTCAACCCGCACACCTTATCTCATTCCTATTTAAACATGGACAATTATATCTATTTTACTGTGCTTGCTTTTCATTTCAATTTGGGGTCTGAATTTCGTTTCACTAGGTGCAGTACTCGCTCTCGTACCAAGCTATTTCCGTGTCGTTCAATAGCTCAAGAACGTCGTGCCTTTACTTTCGTCTGTTCAATGAATTTTGAGGCGGCCTATTGGGTTGACTTTAAATTCACATCATCTTTTCTCACTTCTTGCTTCATTTCCCATTCGAGCGAAGTGAATCCAGTCGTATGATCGCGCACCTTCCCTGATCGTGCCTTGTCCACCAAATCTGTAATTCATCGACATGTGCCAAGAGACCTTGAGAGTGATAGCAGTAGAAGTGCCGGCGTCCCTTGGATACGTCCGGACCATCTGTTTCAAAAAGCATCTCTCTGGTAACATCACTGAAGCAAAGGAGTCCCTTTTTGTGTCTTGCTTCAAACTGGAAGTTGGCAACTCCGCGGTATCAGATTTCTATAAACTGAAGAGTGCACAGACAAGTCACTTTCCAACAAATTTCAGTACGAAAGTTGGTACAAAAGTTGTTTGTTCAATGATATAAGTTGACAAAATGCATCGCTAAGCTAGTGAGTTTTCTGTCTTGCTTATAAGACTTCTTGCCATCAACAGCTCAAGATTCAAAAATAAAAACAAAGGTGAGATTGAATACAAAAATATGTTTCCTCATGGACAGACAATCTTAATTGAAAGATTCATTCTAGTCAAAATTAACACATGGCTCTAGGTACAGGCTTCAGAGTAGTAGAGATCAGAAAGATTCTCTGACACAATAAGTGGCATTTTGGAAGAACAAATTTGATCTGAAAACAAAGATTCCATTCAGGTAATATCTTCAAGATCACAGGCCTCCAAAAGCATATCAATAATAACAACATCCTAAGTCTTGCGCACATTCACACTGAGTTGTATGTCCTCAAATTCAATCAATGATCCTGGAGACAAACCTTAGCAACCTAATGAGACAAGTTATTGTGATATAATAGGATATAATGCCGAGATGGTAGTGAAGTGTATGTCTCTCAGTGAACCAACAAACAACACATGAAACCATCAGATGTCTTGAATGTATGACACAGTTGAGTAGGGAAATTCTTCACAAATGAGCATCTGGTCAGCAGATGGACATCAAATCTTTAAGTGGATCCGAGTTTTGCCTTGGTGTTGAGGTTTAGAACCCGAGGCTGAGGCAATGAGAGGAATGCAAATTCCAAATGCTACATTGATGAATTTGTTGAGTATCATTCGAGACTTTGTGTATCGACAAAACCATGCTGACCAGGAAGAACCCAGCTTCAAATACGTCGAGAGCATCAAAACAACCATCCTGACTGGGTGGTGCCAAAATACCTTTTTTGAGGAGCTGTGTTCAAAAGCAAGTCCCATTGCGACTTGCACAGTCATCCGGTGTTTTTCAGTCTTTATACCTGCTATCCATAAGCTACAATTTGACAAAGTCACCTTCAAAGGAGTTGACGATGCAAAGGGGACTTGGAAATGATCGGACATTACAATGAATGCCAGTGTAAAGCGTATGGGCAGGCCGCCGCCATTGGGGAAATACTCTTACAACTCGAAAGGGAGAACAGTTTATGGCTCAATTGAAGTTGAAGAAGTGATTGCCGTCAGACGTTTTTTAGCAAATTCTCAATCACGCAATTGCAAAGTGTTCACAAGCCCGATTTTCATTATTCTTTCTTCTAGAAAGTAGCATGGAAACGAACAGACCAAATGTCGATCCTCTACTATCAATCACCGATCATCATCCATAGGGACCAATACGGGCGATAGCGAAAAAGAGGACAATCAAAACATTGATATTTGCCCACTGAGTGACGAGGCTGAGGTTGCAAGTTGACCGGATGGACCACCGCTGCCCAAGGGCGTCACGGCCTCATCAAAGAAGTGGGCAGGAGAAGGGCAATGGGACAGAGAGAAAGAATGTGGATGGGACTCGAGGTTGAAAATGTGGGTGAAAACAATAATTGCATTTAAGACATACACACGTTAAAATACGCAGCCAGAGAAGATAAAAAGTTGTGACCACCGTGGGTAGATGCGAATGACTCTAGAGGAATGGAAGCCAAGCGCGACCTTAATCGAGGGACGGAAAAAAACCTTGATCTGGGCCGTACATTTTGACCCCATCCTGACGCAATGGCATATGCCCTCAATCCGCTGTTAAACCTGCAAAAACCCAGCCCTCACAACAGGAGAACTGAGAAAGCAAGAACGGAGAGGACGGCCGGGAAATCGAGGAGGGGCTTCGAATGGGTCCATTGCTCAATCCTTATCATGATCATCATCATGGGATGCTTGTGCAGATGCCATCTTGGTGAAAGAATGTCAAATCAAGCCAGAAGAGTCAAGTCGTAATTCTACGTCGCATAAAGACTGGTGGTAGGATGAGCACTAACAAGTTCAAGATAGCTGATGGCTACCGGGCTGGTTGGATCAAGTCCATGAGCACGGTCAAAATAGGCTCGAGCGCGTCCAAAATACGCAGATGTAGAGATGGTAGCCATATATGCTGAGATCCAAGAGTGAAAGTGAGAGAAAAAACAATTAGGCGAAAAAGAAGACTTCTGGCATACTTGGTATATTGGCGACTTGCAGGTCGTTCATTTCATCGTCGGTTGCAAGGGGCTGAGCAAGGAAGAGGGCAAGCATGCCCGCGTACTGGTGTAAACCAGCATGCTCAGAGTAAGGCGTAAGAGACAAGTACAATTCCAACTCGTCAAGGGCGTGACGATGACGACCCAAAGAGATCAAGGTGCAGATATATTCAATCAAGATGTTGGAGCTCTGTGGGTGCGCTCAAGGACAAGAGACATGATTAGGATCTTGAATTTGCAAGCAAGGGAAAGAGAAAGGAGTTCTTACCTCCTGAGGGTCAATGCTTTGACAAGCTTTGAGATACTTGAGACTACTGTCGAGCTTTGAGACTCGATCATCTTCGTCTACTTGTCCCGACGATGAGGAAAAGAGGATACGAAGACCCAGATGCCACAGCTGACCAAAGTCGACCTCGCGACAACGAATCAAAACTCGCCAGATGCGATTGGCGCGATCGTAATCGTGACGAAGAAGGCAAAGATGAAGTAGATCAAAGAGACGACGGAGGTGGAGCTTGCGCAGGCCGCCTTTGATAGGATCGAGAGAATACCGATCAACGGCACGGCGGGNCGGGCGGAGGGAAGCTCAAATATCACAGAGCGATAGTTCGGATTGGATGATGATATCATTGAGCGGGCATGGAGCACAATGAGCGTCAAGGCCAAGGGAAGCGTCTCAGTGAGAATTTTATAGGGAGACGCTTCAGAACCACAACTCGGCCGTGTATGAGCAGCCGCCCCAAAAGTGGAATTTCATGTAGTACATATGTGACATGTGTATTTACAACCGGGTACATACCTGTGCTGGGCTACGTCAACCCATTGACTTGTAGTATGTGAAAGGCACTTGAGCTCAATCGCCGGTATAGATGATGACGACATAGGATCCAAAGGATGAAGTTGCAGGTCGCATGGTAGAGTGCTCTGTTCTTGTAGATCTCCCTTGTTGCCATTTTCCAGGAGGCTGTCACTGAACTACTTGATGCAATGTAACAAATGTACTCGCAAATTCACAAAGCTCTTCGCGCATTTGTGCACCAAGATGTATCAAAACACTAGGCCAGATCGATTTCAATGTAGTTGAACTTGCTTCCTGCTTCAGTTAGACATTAGGAGAAAATCATCTTATATGTAGAGAGTTCGGGGCAATGGGACAGTTTGCAAGTCATCTTGAGTTGGAGATTGTCTCCCTGTGGTAGTAGACTGCTTCAGTCAGACTTGATCATCCTTTGACAAGAAATCATTTCGAAGTCAGTATGAAAATCTCCTGCTGCTCAGCGCCATCCATATAGCTTCGTTATTCGCATGCAGATCACTTACAGGACACTTGGATATGGTGAGTTGGCTCTAGACTTCACGGTGATGAGTATGAAGAACTCTGTTAAGTTTTGGTATGAAACGAGGTCATCAATCCAACGCTGTATTTGAGATCAATTTTTATATATGCAGACTGAGGTATTTCTTCCGTGTGTTTTCCACGACAGGATTGAGAATGAGTGAATCGTCGCCAAAAATGTTGTGTAATTTTGTTTTATAGATACCTAATAACGTTGTCGTCTCACTATCTTAAGCATCACCTTGTGATCGGCGTCTTCGTCGACATTATTCAACTCTTGTAAGACTCTTATCGAGTGTCGGTAATTTAGTGACGGTTACCGATATACTTGAGCCCTCGTCAACAATCATTTCCCCCTATCTCTGAGGGCTGCCTCATACAATCATTTTGTGTGACCGATCTCGAGATCAGCTCGCCATTCCTTCAAGAACGATGAAATCTCGACCAGATAAATTGTTGCCACATTTCCGTTTCCTCGAGTCGAAAGAAGATGAATAATTCAATTTATGTGATCGTTCCGCATTCTGGTTCATTCATGTTACGGTCACATCGACACCTCGCTCCTCCTTGTTTTCACGATAAGAGCTCCAAAATATATATCCAGAGGGGGCTTGACGGCTCGCTCATCACTATCAACATCATATTTTCTCTTTTTCGTATTATTGGCATGCCCGTACTGATCTGGCCTCTAGTCCAGCGCAAATAAAGTTACTACAGAGCAGCACATTTCCAAGCACCTGTGCTGTTTGTCACTTCCTTCAAGGTTACAGCATCCTTTGAAGGTGATTGGTCCACCGTTTCGAAGCAAGGAAAGGTATCAGCAACGTTCGGCTGGCCGGACACTTGCGTGTGGAGTTCACATTATCAAATCGCTACAAGTCTATGTTCAATTGATGGCATGGCATCGTCTTCTATGGACGTACTACACATGCGTCTCGTTCTTCTGGTCGATATACAAAATCAATGAATACGTCGTACAGCACTCTCACATCGTACCTCACTTAATGACATTTGCGTTTGCACGAATCATCGTCAGTCCCTCACATGAATTCAAAGCATCTCAGTCAAGCAAATTAGGCGAGAAGGAGGAGTCACTGTGGTTAGGCATAAAAGGTGGAAAAACTGAACAAACACTTCACAAGTCATCACCTATATCACGCCGTCTCATTGCCCGAGGTTCGCCATTTGCCGACATTCACTTAAGATCACCATCATTAGCCAATCCACCACGTGTCCTCGATTCCGCTACAGCTTCTACTGCAGTTAATTTGTCTGACAGCCTCATCCCCCATACGAGTACTGGCGTGACCACCACGCCTGTTGTGTCAACAGTGAAAGGAACAAATTCGCCAGTCCGCACGTCCTCTAGAACCACCATTCAAACACTCAATAAAACACCCGGCCTGGAAAGCACAACTGGGGAGGAGTTTAAAACGAGAGTGGACCCGAGAGTGGACCCGAGAGTGGAACGAGAAAATCCAACAAAACACGAAAAACAAGAAAAACCTGGTAAGTTTGTGAATGCGACACATCCGCATCTGACACTCTCCTAATTGATATAATCGCTGATTTCCTTTTCAGCTCAATCATCCGCTGTTGCAGCGACTCGAGAAAAGGCATCCACTATCCACCCCCAAGCACCGATCAAAAACGCAGTGGGTTCCTCCGCTTCCTCGTCCTCTTCACCCAGTAAACAAGTCGTGGTTTCTGCATCCAGCTCTCCTGTGGAGTCACCTTCTACCCCAGGGAACAATCGCAGCGTGCATAGAAGTATGGCCTCCAAAGATATCGCCATCATTGTCGTATCTTGCTTGGCCGTCATTGGATGTGGCATATACCTCTTGATTCGAAAATTAGAACAGCGTCAAAAACAAAGCGAGACCATTAGATGTGGGCGCTTGACGCCTCCACCCTCTGGAATCTCGAACCATTCCAAAACACCTTGGGAGAAGTTTGGTAAAGAAACCCCTAACCTCTCACCGATTGCACTTGAAGGAGGGCTTCGTCATCCTGCATTTACTTCCGATGGGAAAGATAAAGCGCTAGACGGAAAGACCACTGTGCCAGATCAGGCTTACCTACAAGCTCAACCAAACCTTCAACGCCGCATCTTGCGACGCCTGGCGGGCATCTCTGCAGCAACATCCTCCGCTGCTGGTGTGGCTGGGGGTCGAGTCTTGGAGTCATTTGTACGCAGGCAAGTTCGAGATGATGCAGAGGCTCGGTTAGATGGCACTCAAGGTACCCATTCAACCGACAAGCTGTCAATGGACGAGAAGGCGGCAAAAGCACAAGCTGGAACAGGATACGTGCATCCCCTCGGTAGTTTTGCTACCCTTCACAATTGGGGTTCGGAAAGTCAGGTAAGACAGTTCTTCTTCAGGGGAAGCCAAGAGACCTTGCTTTGACATATTGAGACTGATTTGTGTCCGCCCTTCCCGTGCATCATATGTCCCTGATAGTATTGGAAAAAATGACCCTTTCTCCCGCTCACTATGACTCTGAGCCCTCTCTTGAAGTTGAAGCTACAACAATCTAGTAGTTTAAGCCCCTTCTCAACCCCAAAGCAACCCTTTGTTGATGACTATGTACCTTTATTCAGAGAGGTATGCAAATGAGCATTTTTGGGAATTAAAACTTATGACAGTGAAATTTAATAAATATGAGCACATCACTTTTGGTTTTCTGGTTATCTACTTTTGTGATTTGTATCAAATATTTTCTGGGTTTTTTGTATCTTGAAAGCTCCAATCTCTTCATTAATGTGTCAATGTAACTGTGTAGGTAAGTGTATGTATGTACCTGAGTTGCAAGCCAAGACAAAATCTTAGAGCCATGAGATAATGAATCTCTGCAAGATGAAATCTGTTTGGTTATTGCCACTTTGATTTGATAATCAGGTCTTTGGAGTTTCAAGGGGAAACACCTGGAGCTGAAGATTACCATAGGAGTATTACCACTGTTGGCATATAAAAAGACACATTTGGTCATCTGTACAATGGCCATTTGACAGGTCATGTTGGGTATACTGGATTTGCTTAGAGGTCAACAAAATCCAGGCTGTCTAAACAATCAAAAGTTGAAAATATTAATTGCCAAATGGACCCTAGCAAGAGAACCTTTTGAGGTCTTTTGCTGATGGATGGACAGTACTGGCAATACTGGCAATTGGCATGACAGGTACAACCTGCTTGGGTGCTATTTGAGAACCTGTTTGAAGTGGACTCCTATATTCTCCTGGTCACAATTTACATGGAGTGTAACCCACACATGCTGTGTACACGGTCCAGTGGCCTAGATATTTTTGCACACAATGTAAATAAAAGTTGTATTTTGTCTTATACACGGCCTGGTGGTTATGCTCTAACAGAATCATAAGGTAGATACAGTTGATTTCAGAAAGCTTGGCAGCTTTTGCCTGAAAAACTTGAGCAGATTGGTGTGGAATTCTTGCCAAGCTTTGTGAAATTGACTGTACGCAAAGAATTTCATGTTACAGGACCCCAGAAAGCTCCAGAAGAGCTATCCAACCTAAAACCACTGAAAAAGACCTTTCTAATACCCTTTGATGCGGTAAAACCCCCAAAAATGGGCTTGAACAATTCTAATTTTTTTGGTAGGTTCAAAGGGCAAAACCTCCTAAAAATTTCCCAA